>OX453077.1:17318843-17511816 GCA_949699795.1 Spicauda simplicius | reverse complement strand
AATCAAATTGACAAGCGATCAAGGACGTCAATTTGAAAGCAACTTGTTTACAGAACTTTTAAAGTTAATGGGTATTAAAAAGTATCGTAGTAGTCCGTACCATCCTCAAAGTAATGGTATCGTTGAACGGTGGCATCGATCTTTGAAAGCAGCACTTACAGCACGGTTAATAAACAATTCTTCTTGGTACACTGAGTTGCCTACTGTGTTATTAGGGTTACGTGCGGCAAGTAGAAGTGATAATGGTGTAAGTCCTGCAGAATATGTTTACGGTCAAACCATTCGTTTACCTGGAGACTTTTACAACGTGTCAGATAAACGAATCGGTGACGATTTTACTTTTTTAGAACAATTAAAGTCTACTATTAAAAATTTAAAACCAGTATCACGAAATCATCAGAACTCACGGACATTATTTATACACAATGATTTAGGTAAGTGTGAGCATGTTTTCGTACGTAATGATGCGGTACGCAGACCATTAACACCTGCGTATGATGGTCCTTACCGAGTCATCGAAAGGCGAAATAAAGTATTCGTAGTACAACTGCCTAATAGAAAGGTAAGTATATCAATAGACAGACTTAAACCAGCATTTTTAATTAATGACCAAAATTGTGATGTAAGAAATTGTGATGCCAGTGTGAGTAAAGCATTAGATTTTACAAATAAAAATGTATTATGTAATGAAAAAGTAACTAGGAGTGGCCGCAAAGTTAAACCACCCGTTCGATTTAATTGTTAATAAAAAAAAATTAATAACTCATAAATTTCGTCTAATACAATATAATATTGCATAAATATAATATTGTAATTGTAATAACTACTTATACTAATTCTGAACTGTAACACTAAATATATTGTATATGTAACATACGCGTATATGAGCTTGTAGTATAACTCATATTTTAGTCGTAAGCAAAGACAGTATAAACAACTTGTTATTGATGGACTAATTTTATTCATTTTGTTTTTCGAGAACAATACTAATTATTATTGTTACAGCGGATTGTTATAAAATTGTCAACATTGCATTATGCACACCTGAGACCTACTTACTTGTTTCTTAACGTTAAATTATAAAAATCGTTTATTATAATTATCACCTTCGTTAGTTAAAGTACTTTCGGTAATTTGAAATTACAGTTTTTAAGATGGGCAAATCGTATAGCAAAGAAGAAGTAATAATAGCCCAAAACTCAGCGGTAGAAATGCACATATCTAAATATAACTTAATTATGTCTATAATGGCAGCAATGCTGGGCATTATCATCCTTTTTGCATCGTGGCGACTTTGTCGTCACAGGGCTAAGAAGTGGCTTAGAAGAGAGATAGTGCGGATTCCAGGAATAAATCCTGCACCATCGACGGTAACGCACACGGTTCCCATGCAGCCGTCTACAGCCAGCTACGCGTAATTTAATACATTTGTTATTGTGTTCCAAGTTCCAAGTACAGTGAAGTGCATAATGCAGTGTAATGTTATGATATTGTAACAATGTTAGTATTATAGATTTTAAATTTTTATTTGGATTGTAAAAATTTGGGGGGTGTAGTGTAGGGACCATGTAAGTATGAATGGCTGAGTAAGCAAGTTTGTATGCAAGTGTGAAGTATGTGAGGAGTCGAGTTAGTTACTGCGCACTAACCGACGCGAATGCATGTGTATTCGTTTCGGGGTAAAATTGGAAATACAAAAGTGAACTATATTGAGATTTGGACTTTAATTTAACATCCTGGTGGCAGTAACTCCCAATGCAGGAATAGGGTGGGACACGTGGCCATATTAGTCCCACACATATGTATAATTATTTATTACATAATGTGTACATATATACAGTTATTCATTACATAATGTGTACATATGTACAATTGTTAATTACATAATGTGTACATATGTACAATTATTTTTTAAATAATGTGTACATATGTACAATTATATATTACATAATGTGTACAAATGTACAATTATTTATTACATAATGTGTACATATGGACAATTATTTAATACATAATGTGTACATATGTGCAAATATTTATTACATAATATGTATATATGTACAATTATTTATTACGTAATGTGTACATATGTACAATTATTTATTACATAATGTATACATATGTACAATGATTTATTACATAATTTGTACATATGTGCAATTATTTAATGTATAATGTGTACATATGTACAGTTATTTATAACATAATGTGTACATATGTACAACTATTTATTAAGTAATGTGTACATATGTACTATTATTTATTACATAATGTTTACATATGTACAATTGTTTATTACATAATGTGTACATATGTTCAATTATTTATTACATAATGTGTTCGTATGTTCAATTATTTTTTACATAATGTGTACATATGTACGATTTTTTTTTACACAATGTATACATATGTATAATTATTTATTACATAATGTGTACATATGTACAATTGTTTATTACATAATGTTTACATATGTACAATTGTTTATTACATAATGTGTACATATGTTCAATTATTTATTACATAATGTGTTCGTATGTTCAATTATTTTTTACATAATGTGTACATATGTACGATTTTTTTTTACACAATGTATACATATGTATAATTATTTATTACATAATGTGTACATATGTACAATTGTTTATTACATAATGTTTACATATGTACAATTATTTTTTAAATAATGTGTACATATGTACTATTATTTATTACATAATGTGTACATATGTACAACTATTTATTAAGTAATGTGTACATATGTGCAATTATTTAATACATAATGTATACATATGGTCTTATTTATTACATAATGTGTACATATGTACAATTATTTATTACATAATGTATACATATGTATAGTTATTTATTACAAAATGTGTACGCATGTACAATTATTTTTTACATAATGTATACGTATGTTCAATTATTTTTTTACATAATGTGTACATATGTACGATTATTTATTACATAATGTATACACATGTACTATTATTTATTAAGTAATGTGTACATATGTGCAATTATTTAATACATAATGTATACATATGGTCTCTTATTTATTACATAATGTGTACATATGTACAATTATTTATTACATAATGTATACATATGTATAGTTATTTATTACAAAATGTGTACGCATGTACAATTATTTTTTACATAATGTATACGTATGTTCAATTATTTTTTACATAATGTGTACATATGTACGATTTTTTTTACACAATGTATACATATGTATAATTATTTATTACATAATGTGTACATATATACAGTTATACATTACATAATGTGTACATATGTACAATTGTTAATTACATAATGTGTACATATGTACAATTATTTATTACATAATGTGTACATATGTACAACTATTTATTAAGTAATGTGTACATATGTACTATTATTTATTACATAATGTTTACATATGTACAATTGTTTATTACATAATGTGTACATATGTTCAATTATTTATTACATAATGTGTTCGTATGTTCAATTATTTTTTACATAATGTGTACATATGTACGATTTTTTTTTACACAATGTATACATATGTATAATTATTTATTACATAATGTGTACATATGTACAATTGTTTATTACATAATGTTTACATATGTACAATTATTTATTATATAATGTATACATATGTACAATTATTTTTTTAAATAATGTGTACATATGTACTATTATTTATTACATAATGTGTACATATGTACAACTATTTATTAAGTAATGTGTACATATGTGCAATTATTTAATACATAATGTATACATATGGTCTCTTATTTATTACATAATGTGTACATATGTACAATTATTTATTACATAATGTATACATATGTATAGTTATTTATTACAAAATGTGTACGTATGTACAATTATTTTTTACATAATGTGTACATATGTACGATTATTTATTACATAATGTATACACATGTACTATTATTTTTTACATAATGTGTACATATGTACGATTATTTATTACATAATGTATACACATGTACTATTATTTATTACATAATGTGTACATATGTACAATTATTTATTACATAATGTATACATATGTATAGTTATTTATTACAAAATGTGTACGCATGTACAATTATTTTTTACATAATGTATACGTATGTTCAATTATTTTTTAAATAATGTGTACATATGTACTATTATTTATTACATAATGTGTACATATGTACAATTATATATTACATAATGTGTACAAATGTACAATTATTTATTACATAATGTGTACATATGTGCAATTATTTAATACATAATGTGTACATATGTACAATTGTTAATTACATAATGTATACATATGCATAATTATTTATTACATAATGTGTACATATGTTCAATTATTTATTACATAATGTGTTCGTATGTTCAATTATTTTTTACATATTGTGTACATATGTACGATTTTTTTTTACACAATGTATACATATATATAATTATTTATTACATAATGTGTACATATGTACAATTGTTTATTACATAATGTTTACATATGTACAATTGTTTATTACATAATGTGTACATATGTTCAATTATTTATTACATAATGTGTTCGTATGTTCAATTATTTTTTACATAATGTGTACATATGTACGATTTTTTTTACACAATGTATACATATGTATAATTATTTATTACATAATGTGTACATATATACAGTTATACATTACATAATGTGTACATATGTACAATTATTTATTACATAATATGTACATATATACAGTTATACATTACATAATGTGTACATATGTACAATTGTTTATTACACAATGTATACATATGTATAATTATTTATTACATAATGTGTACATATGGACAATTATTTTATACATAATGGGTACATATGTGCAAATATTTATTACATAATATGTATATATGTACAATTATTTTGTACATTATGTATACATATGTACAATTATTTATTACGTAATGTGTACATATGTACAATTAATTATTACATAATGTATACATATGTACGATTATTTTTTACACGATGTATACATATGCATAATTATTTATTACATAATGTGTACATATGTACAATTGTTTATTACATAATGTTTACATATGTACAATTGTTTATTACATAATGTGTACATATGTACAATTATTTTTTACATAATGTATACACATGTTCAATTACTTATTACATAATGTGTACAAATGTACAATTGTTAATTACATAATGTGTACATATGTACAATTATTTATTACATAATGTGTACATATGTACAACTATTTATTAAGTAATGTGTACATATGTACTATTATTTATTACATAATGTATACATATGTACAATGATTTATTATATAATTTGTACATATGTGCAATTATTTATTACATAATGTGTACATATGTACGATTATTTTTTACACAATGTATACATATGCATAATTAGTTATTACATAATGTGTACATATGTACAATTGTTTATTACATAATGTTTACATATGTACAATTGTTTATTACATAATGTGTACATATGTTCAATTATTTATTACATAATGTGTTCGTATGTTCAATTATTTTTTACATGATGTGTACATATGTACGAATTTTTTTACACAATGTATACATATGTATAATTATTTATTACATAATGTGTAGATATATACAGTTATACATTACATAATGTGTACATATGTACAATTATTTTTTACATAATGTGTACGCATGTACAATTATTTTGTACATTATGTATACATATGTACAATTATTTATTACATAATGTGTACATATGTGCAAATATTTATTACATAATGTGTACATATGTACTATTATTTATTACATAATGTGTACATATGTACAATTATTTATTATATAATGTATACATATGTACAATTATTTTTTACATAATGTGTACATATGTACAATTATTTTTTACAAAAGGTGTACATATGTACTATTATTTATTACATACAGTGTACATATGTACAATTATTTATAACATAATGTGTACATATGTACGATTATTTTTTACACAATGTATACATATGTACAATTATTTATTACATAATGTATACATATGTACAACTATTTATTTAGTAATGTGTTCATATGTTCAATTATTTTTTACAATATGTGTACATATGTACAATGATTTATTACATAATTTGTACATATGTGCAATTATTTATTACATAATGTGTACATAATATATACAGTTATTTATTACATAATGTGTACGCACGTACAATTATTTTGTACATTATGTATACATATGTACAGTTATTTATTACATAATGTGTACATATGTACAATTATTTTTTACATAATGTTAACATATGTTTAATTATTTTTTACATAATATGTACATATATACGATTATTTTTTACATAATGTATACATATGTACAATTATTTATTACATAATATGTAAAAATGTACAATTATTTTTTACAATATTTGTACATATGTACAATGATTTATTACATAATGTGTACATATGTACAATTATTTTTTACATAATGTGTACATATGTACAATTATTTATTATATAATGTATACATATGTACAATTATTTTTTAAATAATGTGTACATATGTACTATTATTTATTACATAATGTGTACATATGTACAACTATTTATTAAGTAATGTGTACATATGTGCAATTATTTTTTACATAATGTGTACATATGTACAATTATTTATTATATAATGTATACATATGTACAATTATTTTTTAAATAATGTGTACATATGTACTATTATTTATTACATAATGTGTACATATGTACAACTATTTATTAAGTAATGTGTACATATGTGCAATTGTTTATTACATAATGTGTACATATGTTCAATTATTTATTACATAATGTGTTCGTATGTTCAATTATTTTTTACATATTGTGTACATATGTACGATTTTTTTTTACACAATGTATACATATATATAATTATTTATTACATAATGTGTACATATGTACAATTGTTTATTACATAATGTTTACATATGTACAATTGTTTATTACATAATGTGTACATATGTTCAATTATTTATTACATAATGTGTTCGTATGTTCAATTATTTTTTACATAATGTGTACATATGTACGATTTTTTTTACACAATGTATACATATGTATAATTATTTATTACATAATGTGTACATATATACAGTTATACATTACATAATGTGTACATATGTACAATTATTTATTACATAATATGTACATATATACAGTTATACATTACATAATGTGTACATATGTACAATTGTTTATTACACAATGTATACATATGTATAATTATTTATTACATAATGTGTACATATGGACAATTATTTTATACATAATGGGTACATATGTGCAAATATTTATTACATAATATGTATATATGTACAATTATTTTGTACATTATGTATACATATGTACAATTATTTATTACGTAATGTGTACATATGTACAATTATTTATTACATAATGTATACATATGTATAGTTATTTATTACAAAATGTGTACGCATGTACAATTATTTTTTACATAATGTATACGTATGTTCAATTATTTTTTTACATAATGTGTACATATGTACGATTATTTATTACATAATGTATACACATGTACTATTATTTATTACATAATGTGTACATATGTACAATTATTTATTACATAATGTATACATATGTATAGTTATTTATTACAAAATGTGTACGCATGTACAATTATTTTTTACATAATGTATACGTATGTTCAATTATTTTTTAAATAATGTGTCCGTATGTTCAATTATTTTTTACATAATGTGTACATATGTACGATTTTTTTTACACAATGTATACATATGTATAATTATTTATTACATAATGTGTACATATATACAGTTATACATTACATAATGTGTACATATGTACAATTGTTAATTACATAATGTGTACATATGTACAATTATTTATTACATAATGTGTACATATGTACAACTATTTATTAAGTAATGTGTACATATGTACTATTATTTATTACATAATGTTTACATATGTACAATTGTTTATTACATAATGTGTACATATGTTCAATTATTTATTACATAATGTGTTCGTATGTTCAATTATTTTTTACATAATGTATACATATGTACGATTTTTTTTTACACAATGTATACATATGTATAATTATTTATTACATAATGTGTACATATGTACAATTGTTTATTACATAATGTTTACATATGTACAATTATTTATTATATAATGTATACATATGTACAATTATTTTTAAATAATGTGTACATATGTACTATTATTTATTACATAATGTGTACATATGTGCAATTATTTAATACATAATGTATACATATGGTCTCTTATTTATTACATATGTACAATTATTTATTACATAATGTATACATATGTATAGTTATTTATTACAAAATGTGTACGTATGTACAATTATTTTTTACATAATGTGTACATATGTACGATTATTTATTACATAATGTATACACATGTACTATTATTTATTACATAATGTGTACATATGTACAATTATTTATTACATAATGTATACATATGTATAGTTATTTATTACAAAATTTGTACGCATGTACAATTATTTTTTACATAATGTATACGTATGTTCAATTATTTTTTAAATAATGTGTACATATGTACTATTATTTATTACATAATGTGTACATATGTACAATTATATATTACATAATGTGTACAAATGTACAATTATTTATTACATAATGTGTACATATGTGCAATTATTTAATACATAATGTGTACATATGTACAATTGTTAATTACATAATGTATACATATGCATAATTATTTATTACATAATGTGTACATATGTACAATTGTTTATTACATAATGTTTACATATGTACAATTGTTTATTACATAATGTGTACATATGTTCAATTATTTATTACATAATGTGTTCGTATGTTCAATTATTTTTTACATATTGTGTACATATGTACGATTTTTTTTTACACAATGTATACATATATATAATTATTTATTACATAATGTGTACATATGTACAATTGTTTATTACATAATGTGTACATATGTACAATTGTTTATTACACAATGTATACATATGTATAATTATTTATTACATAATGTGTACATATGGACAATTATTTTATACATAATGGGTACATATGTGCAAATATTTATTACATAATATGTATATATGTACAATTATTTTGTACATTATGTATACATATGTACAATTATTTATTACGTAATGTGTACATATGTACAATTAATTATTACATAATGTATACATATGTACGATTATTTTTTACACGATGTATACATATGCATAATTATTTATTACATAATGTGTACATATGTACAATTGTTTATTACATAATGTTTACATATGTACAATTGTTTATTACATAATGTGTACATATGTACAATTATTTTTTACATAATGTATACACATGTTCAATTACTTATTACATAATGTGTACATATGTACAATTGTTAATTACATAATGTGTACATATGTACAATTATTTATTACATAATGTGTACATATGTACAACTATTTATTAAGTAATGTGTACATATGTACTATTATTTATTACATAATGTATACATATGTACAATGATTTATTATATAATTTGTACATATGTGCAATTATTTATTACATAATGTGTACATATGTACGATTATTTTTTACACAATGTATACATATGCATAATTAGTTATTACATAATGTGTACATATGTACAATTGTTTATTACATAATGTTTACATATGTACAATTGTTTATTACATAATGTGTACATATGTTCAATTATTTATTACATAATGTGTTCGTATGTTCAATTATTTTTTACATGATGTGTACATATGTACGAATTTTTTTACACAATGTATACATATGTATAATTATTTATTACATAATGTGTAGATATATACAGTTATACATTACATAATGTGTACATATGTACAATTGTTTGTTGTATATTGTGTACGTATGTTCAATTATTTAATACATAATGTGTACATATGTACAATTATTTATTATATAATGTATACATATGTACAATTATTTTTTACATAATGTGTACATATGTACAATTATTTTTTACAAAAGGTGTACATATGTACTATTATTTATTACATACAGTGTACATATGTACAATTATTTATAACATAATGTGTACATATGTACGATTATTTTTTACACAATGTATACATATGTACAATTATTTATTACATAGTGTATACATATGTACAACTATTTATTTAGTAATGTGTTCATATGTTCAATTATTTTTTACAATATGTGTACATATGTACAATGATTTATTACATAATTTGTACATATGTGCAATTATTTATTACATAATGTGTACATAATATATACAGTTATTTATTACATAATGTGTACGCACGTACAATTATTTTGTACATTATGTATACATATGTACAGTTATTTATTACATAATGTGTACATATGTACAATTATTTTTTACATAATGTTAACATATGTTTAATTATTTTTTACATAATATGTACATATATACGATTATTTTTTACATAATGTATACATATGTACAATTATTTATTACATAATATGTAAAAATGTACAATTATTTTTTACAATATTTGTACATATGTACAATGATTTATTACATAATGTGTACATATGTACAATTATTTTTTACATAATGTGTACATATGTACAATTATTTATTATATAATGTATACATATGTACAATTATTTTTTAAATAATGTGTACATATGTACTATTATTTATTACATAATGTGTACATATGTACAACTATTTATTAAGTAATGTGTACATATGTGCAATTATTTTTTACATAATGTGTACATATGTACAATTAATTATTATATAATGTATACATATGTACAATTATTTTTTAAATAATGTGTACATATGTACTATTATTTATTACATAATGTGTACATATGTACAACTATTTATTAAGTAATGTGTACATATGTGCAATTGTTTATTACATAATGTGTACATATGTTCAATTATTTATTACATAATGTGTTCGTATGTTCAATTATTTTTTACATATTGTGTACATATGTACGATTTTTTTTTACACAATGTATACATATATATAATTATTTATTACATAATGTGTACATATGTACAATTGTTTATTACATAATGTTTACATATGTACAATTGTTTATTACATAATGTGTACATATGTTCAATTATTTATTACATAATGTGTTCGTATGTTCAATTATTTTTTACATAATGTGTACATATGTACGATTTTTTTTTACACAATGTATACATGTGTATAATTATTTATTACATAATGTGTACATATATACAGTTATACATTACATAATGTGTACATATGTACAATTATTTATTACATAATATGTACATATATACAGTTATACATTACATAATGTGTACATATGTACAATTGTTTATTACACAATGTATACATATGTATAATTATTTATTACATAATGGGTACATATGTGCAAATATTTATTACATAATATGTATATATGTACAATTATTTTGTACATTATGTATACATATGTACAATTATTTATTACGTAATGTGTACATATGTACAATTATTTATTACATAATGTATACATATGTATAGTTATTTATTACAAAATGTGTACGCATGTACAATTATTTTTTACATAATGTATACGTATGTTCAATTATTTTTTTACATAATGTGTACATATGTACGATTATTTATTACATAATGTATACACATGTACTATTATTTATTACATAATGTGTACATATGTACAATTATTTATTACATAATGTATACATATGTATAGTTATTTATTACAAAATGTGTACGCATGTACAATTATTTTTTACATAATGTATACGTATGTTCAATTATTTTTTAAATAATGTGTCCGTATGTTCAATTATTTTTTACATAATGTGTACATATGTACGATTTTTTTTACACAATGTATACATATGTATAATTATTTATTACATAATGTGTACATATATACAGTTATACATTACATAATGTGTACATATGTACAATTGTTAATTACATAATGTGTACATATGTACAATTATTTATTACATAATGTGTACATATGTACAACTATTTATTAAGTAATGTGTACATATGTACTGTTATTTATTACATAATGTTTACATATGTACAATTGTTTATTACATAATGTGTACATATGTTCAATTATTTATTACATAATGTGTTCGTATGTTCAATTATTTTTTACATAATGTATACATATGTACGATTTTTTTTTACACAATGTATACATATGTATAATTATTTATTACATAATGTGTACATATGTACAATTGTTTATTACATAATGTTTACATATGTACAATTATTTATTATATAATGTATACATATGTACAATTATTTTTTAAATAATGTGTACATATGTACTATTATTTATTACATAATGTGTACATATGTACAACTATTTATTAAGTAATGTGTACATATGTGCAATTATTTAATACATAATGTATACATATGGTCTCTTATTTATTACATATGTACAATTATTTATTACATAATGTATACATATGTATAGTTATTTATTACAAAATGTGTACGTATGTACAATTATTTTTTACATAATGTGTACATATGTACGATTATTTATTACATAATGTATACACATGTACTATTATTTATTACATAATGTGTACATATGTACAATTATTTATTACACAATGTATACATATGTATAGTTATTTATTACAAAATTTGTACGCATGTACAATTATTTTTTACATAATGTATACGTATGTTCAATTATTTTTTAAATAATGTGTACATATGTACTATTATTTATTACATAATGTGTACATATGTACAATTATATATTACATAATGTGTACAAATGTACAATTATTTATTACATAATGTGTACATATGTGCAATTATTTAATACATAATGTGTACATATGTACAATTGTTAATTACATAATGTATACATATGCGTAATTATTTATTACATAATGTGTACATATGTACAATTGTTTATTACATAATGTTTACATATGTACAATTGTTTATTACATAATGTGTACATATGTTCAATTATTTATTACATAATGTGTTCGTATGTTCAATTATTTTTTACATATTGTGTACATATGTACGATTTTTTTTTACACAATGTATACATATATATAATTATTTATTACATAATGTGTACATATGTACAATTGTTTATTACATAATGTTTACATATGTACAATTGTTTATTACATAATGTGTACATATGTTCAATTATTTATTACATAATGTGTTCGTATGTTCAATTATTTTTTACATAATGTGTACATATGTACGATTTTTTTTTACACAATGTATACATATGTACAATTATTTATTACATAATATGTACATATATACAGTTATACATTACATAATGTGTACATATGTACAATTGTTTATTACACAATGTATACATATGTATAATTATTTATTACATAATGTGTACATATGGACAATTATTTTATACATAATGGGTACATATGTGCAAATATTTATTACATAATATGTATATATGTACGATTTTTTTTTACACAATGTGTACATATGTAATATTATTTATTACATAATGTGTACATATGTACAACTATTTATTAAGTAATGTGTACATATGTTCAATTATTTTTTAAGTAATGTGTACATATGTACAATGATTTATTATATAATTTGTACATATGTGCAATTATTTATTACATAATGTGTACATATGTACGATTATTTTTTACACAATGTATACATATGCATAATTAGTTATTACATAATGTGTACATATGTACAATTGTTTATTACATAATGTTTACATATGTACAATTGTTTATTACATAATGTGTACATATGTTCAATTATTTATTACATAATGTGTTCGTATGTTCAATTATTTTTTACATGATGTGTACATATGTACGAATTTTTTTACACAATGTATACATATGTATAATTATTTATTACATAATGTGTAGATATATACAGTTATACATTACATAATGTGTACATATGTACAATTATTTTTTACATAATGTGTACGCATGTACAATTATTTTGTACATTATGTATACATATGTACAATTATTTATTACATAATGTGTACATATGTGCAAATATTTATTACATAATGTGTACATATGTACTATTATTTATTACATAATGTGTACATATGTACAATTATTTATTATATAATGTATACATATGTACAATTATTTTTTACATTATGTGTACATATGTACAATTATTTTTTACAAAAGGTGTACATATGTACTATTATTTATTACATACAGTGTACATATGTACAATTATTTATAACATAATGTGTACATATGTACGATTATTTTTTACACAATGTATACATATGTACAATTATTTATTACATAATGTATACATATGTACAACTATTTATTTAGTAATGTGTTCATATGTTCAATTATTTTTTACAATATGTGTACATATGTACAATGATTTATTACATAATTTGTACATATGTGCAATTATTTATTACATAATGTGTACATAATATATACAGTTATTTATTACATAATGTGTACGCACGTACAATTATTTTGTACATTATGTATACATATGTACAGTTATTTATTACATAATGTGTACATATGTACAATTATTTTTTACATAATGTTAACATATGTTTAATTATTTTTTACATAATATGTACATATATACGATTATTTTTTATATAATGTATACATATGTACAATTATTTTTTAAATAATGTGTACATATGTACTATTATTTATTACATAATGTGTACATATGTACAACTATTTATTAAGTAATGTGTACATATGTGCAATTATTTTTTACATAATGTGTACATATGTACAATTATTTATTATATAATGTATACATATGTACAATTATTTTTTAAATAATGTGTACATATGTACTATTATTTATTACATAATGTGTACATATGTACAACTATTTATTAAGTAATGTGTACATATGTGCAATTGTTTATTACATAATGTGTACATATGTTCAATTATTTATTACATAATGTGTTCGTATGTTCAATTATTTTTTACATATTGTGTACATATGTACGATTTTTTTTTACACAATGTATACATATATATAATTATTTATTACATAATGTGTACATATGTACAATTGTTTATTACATAATGTTTACATATGTACAATTGTTTATTACATAATGTGTACATATGTTCAATTATTTATTACATAATGTGTTCGTATGTTCAATTATTTTTTACATAATGTGTACATATGTACGATTTTTTTTACACAATGTATACATATGTATAATTATTTATTACATAATGTGTACATATATACAGTTATACATTACATAATGTGTACATATGTACAATTATTTATTACATAATATGTACATATATACAGTTATACATTACATAATGTGTACATATGTACAATTGTTTATTACACAATGTATACATATGTATAATTATTTATTACATAATGTGTACATATGGACAATTATTTTATACATAATGGGTACATATGTGCAAATATTTATTACATAATATGTATATATGTACAATTATTTTGTACATTATGTATACATATGTACAATTATTTATTACGTAATGTGTACATATGTACAATTATTTATTACATAATGTATACATATGTATAGTTATTTATTACAAAATGTGTACGCATGTACAATTATTTTTTACATAATGTATACGTATGTTCAATTATTTTTTTACATAATGTGTACATATGTACGATTATTTATTACATAATGTATACACATGTACTATTATTTATTACATAATGTGTACATATGTACAATTATTTATTACATAATGTATACATATGTATAGTTATTTATTACAAAATGTGTACGCATGTACAATTATTTTTTACATAATGTATACGTATGTTCAATTATTTTTTAAATAATGTGTCCGTATGTTCAATTATTTTTTACATAATGTGTACATATGTACGATTTTTTTTACACAATGTATACATATGTATAATTATTTATTACATAATGTGTACATATATACAGTTATACATTACATAATGTGTACATATGTACAATTGTTAATTACATAATGTGTACATATGTACAATTATTTATTACATAATGTGTACATATGTACAACTATTTATTAAGTAATGTGTACATATGTACTATTATTTATTACATAATGTTTACATATGTACAATTGTTTATTACATAATGTGTACATATGTTCAATTATTTATTACATAATGTGTTCGTATGTTCAATTATTTTTTACATAATGTATACATATGTACGATTTTTTTTTACACAATGTATACATATGTATAATTATTTATTACATAATGTGTACATATGTACAATTGTTTATTACATAATGTTTACATATGTACAATTATTTATTATATAATGTATACATATGTACAATTATTTTTTAAATAATGTGTACATATGTACTTTTATTTATTACATAATGTGTACATATGTGCAATTATTTAATACATAATGTATACATATGGTCTCTTATTTATTACATATGTACAATTATTTATTACATAATGTATACATATGTATAGTTATTTATTACAAAATGTGTACGTATGTACAATTATTTTTTACATAATGTGTACATATGTACGATTATTTATTACATAATGTATACACATGTACTATTATTTATTACATAATGTGTACATATGTACAATTATTTATTACATAATGTATACATATGTATAGTTATTTATTACAAAATTTGTACGCATGTACAATTATTTTTTACATAATGTATACGTATGTTCAATTATTTTTTAAATAATGTGTACATATGTACTATTATTTATTACATAATGTGTACATATGTACAATTATATATTACATAATGTGTACAAATGTACAATTATTTATTACATAATTTGTACATATGTGCAATTATTTAATACATAATGTGTACATATGTACAATTGTTAATTACATAATGTATACATATGCATAATTATTTATTACATAATGTGTACATATGTACAATTGTTTATTACATAATGTTTACATATGTACAATTGTTTATTACATAATGTGTACATATGTTCAATTATTTATTACATAATGTGTTCGTATGTTCAATTATTTTTTACATATTGTGTACATATGTACGATTTTTTTTTACACAATGTATACATATATATAATTATTTATTACATAATGTGTACATATGTACAATTGTTTATTACATAATGTGTACATATGTACAATTGTTTATTACACAATGTATACATATGTATAATTATTTATTACATAATGTGTACATATGGACAATTATTTTATACATAATGGGTACATATGTGCAAATATTTATTACATAATATGTATATATGTACAATTATTTTGTACATTATGTATACATATGTACAATTATTTATTACGTAATGTGTACATATGTACAATTAATTATTACATAATGTATACATATGTACGATTATTTTTTACACGATGTATACATATGCATAATTATTTATTACATAATGTGTACATATGTACAATTGTTTATTACATAATGTTTACATATGTACAATTGTTTATTACATAATGTGTACATATGTACAATTATTTTTTACATAATGTATACACATGTTCAATTACTTATTACATAATGTGTACATATGTACAATTGTTAATTACATAATGTGTACATATGTACAATTATTTATTACATAATGTGTACATATGTACAACTATTTATTAAGTAATGTGTACATATGTACTATTATTTATTACATAATGTATACATATGTACAATGATTTATTATATAATTTGTACATATGTGCAATTATTTATTACATAATGTGTACATATGTACGATTATTTTTTACACAATGTATACATATGCATAATTAGTTATTACATAATGTGTACATATGTACAATTGTTTATTACATAATGTTTACATATGTACAATTGTTTATTACATAATGTGTACATATGTTCAATTATTTATTACATAATGTGTTCGTATGTTCAATTATTTTTTACATGATGTGTACATATGTACGAATTTTTTTACACAATGTATACATATGTATAATTATTTATTACATAATGTGTAGATATATACAGTTATACATTACATAATGTGTACATATGTACAATTATTTTTTACATAATGTGTACGCATGTACAATTATTTTGTACATTATGTATACATATGTACAATTATTTATTACATAATGTGTACATATGTGCAAATATTTATTACATAATGTGTACATATGTACTATTATTTATTACATAATGTGTACATATGTACAATTGTTTGTTGTATATTGTGTACGTATGTTCAATTATTTAATACATAATGTGTACATATGTACAATTATTTATTATATAATGTATACATATGTACAATTATTTTTTACATAATGTGTACATATGTACAATTATTTTTTACAAAAGGTGTACATATGTACTATTATTTATTACATACAGTGTACATATGTACAATTATTTATAACATAATGTGTACATATGTACGATTATTTTTTACACAATGTATACATATGTACAATTATTTATTACATAGTGTATACATATGTACAACTATTTATTTAGTAATGTGTTCATATGTTCAATTATTTTTTACAATATGTGTACATATGTACAATGATTTATTACATAATTTGTACATATGTGCAATTATTTATTACATAATGTGTACATAATATATACAGTTATTTATTACATAATGTGTACGCACGTACAATTATTTTGTACATTATGTATACATATGTACAGTTATTTATTACATAATGTGTACATATGTACAATTATTTTTTACATAATGTTAACATATGTTTAATTATTTTTTACATAATATGTACATATATACGATTATTTTTTACATAATGTATACATATGTACAATTATTTATTACATAATATGTAAAAATGTACAATTATTTTTTACAATATTTGTACATATGTACAATGATTTATTACATAATGTGTACATATGTACAATTATTTTTTACATAATGTGTACATATGTACAATTATTTATTATATAATGTATACATATGTACAATTATTTTTTAAATAATGTGTACATATGTACTATTATTTATTACATAATGTGTACATATGTACAACTATTTATTAAGTAATGTGTACATATGTGCAATTATTTTTTACATAATGTGTACATATGTACAATTATTTATTATATAATGTATACATATGTACAATTATTTTTTAAATAATGTGTACATATGTACTATTATTTATTACATAATGTGTACATATGTACAACTATTTATTAAGTAATGTGTACATATGTGCAATTGTTTATTACATAATGTGTACATATGTTCAATTATTTATTACATAATGTGTTCGTATGTTCAATTATTTTTTACATATTGTGTACATATGTACGATTTTTTTTTACACAATGTATACATATATATAATTATTTATTACATAATGTGTACATATGTACAATTGTTTATTACATAATGTTTACATATGTACAATTGTTTATTACATAATGTGTACATATGTTCAATTATTTATTACATAATGTGTTCGTATGTTCAATTATTTTTTACATAATGTGTACATATGTACGATTTTTTTTACACAATGTATACATGTGTATAATTATTTATTACATAATGTGTACATATATACAGTTATACATTACATAATGTGTACATATGTACAATTATTTATTACATAATATGTACATATATACAGTTATACATTACATAATGTGTACATATGTACAATTGTTTATTACACAATGTATACATATGTATAGTTATTTATTACAAAATGTGTACGCATGTACAATTATTTTTTACATAATGTATACGTATGTTCAATTATTTTTTAAATAATGTGTCCGTATGTTCAATTATTTTTTACATAATGTGTACATATGTACGATTTTTTTTACACAATGTATACATATGTATAATTATTTATTACATAATGTGTACATATATACAGTTATACATTACATAATGTGTACATATGTACAATTGTTAATTACATAATGTGTACATATGTACAATTATTTATTACATAATGTGTACATATGTACAACTATTTATTAAGTAATGTGTACATATGTACTATTATTTATTACATAATGTTTACATATGTACAATTGTTTATTACATAATGTGTACATATGTTCAATTATTTATTACATAATGTGTTCGTATGTTCAATTATTTTTTACATAATGTATACATATGTACGATTTTTTTTTACACAATGTATACATATGTATAATTATTTATTACATAATGTGTACATATGTACAATTGTTTATTACATAATGTTTACATATGTACAATTATTTATTATATAATGTATACATATGTACAATTATTTTTTAAATAATGTGTACATATGTACTATTATTTATTACATAATGTGTACATATGTACAACTATTTATTAAGTAATGTGTACATATGTGCAATTATTTAATACATAATGTATACATATGGTCTCTTATTTATTACATATGTACAATTATTTATTACATAATGTATACATATGTATAGTTATTTATTACAAAATGTGTACGTATGTACAATTATTTTTTACATAATGTGTACATATGTACGATTATTTATTACATAATGTATACACATGTACTATTATTTATTACATAATGTGTACATATGTACAATTATTTATTACATAATGTATACACATGTTCAATTACTTATTACATAATGTGTACATATGTACAATTGTTAATTACATAATGTGTACATATGTACAATTATTTATTACATAATGTGTACATATGTACAACTATTTATTAAGTAATGTGTACATATGTACTATTATTTATTACATAATGTATACATATGTACAATGATTTATTATATAATTTGTACATATGTGCAATTATTTATTACATAATGTGTACATATGTACGATTATTTTTTACACAATGTATACATATGCATAATTAGTTATTACATAATGTGTACATATGTACAATTGTTTATTACATAATGTTTACATATGTACAATTGTTTATTACATAATGTGTACATATGTTCAATTATTTATTACATAATGTGTTCGTATGTTCAATTATTTTTTACATATTGTGTACATATGTACGATTTTTTTTTACACAATGTATACATATATATAATTATTTATTACATAATGTGTACATATGTACAATTGTTTATTACATAATGTTTACATATGTACAATTGTTTATTACATAATGTGTACATATGTTCAATTATTTATTACATAATGTGTTCGTATGTTCAATTATTTTTTACATAATGTGTACATATGTACGATTTTTTTTTACACAATGTATACATATGTACAATTATTTATTACATAATATGTACATATATACAGTTATACATTACATAATGTGTACATATGTACAATTGTTTATTACACAATGTATACATATGTATAATTATTTATTACATAATGTGTACATATGGACAATTATTTTATACATAATGGGTACATATGTGCAAATATTTATTACATAATATGTATATATGTACGATTTTTTTTTACACAATGTGTACATATGTAATATTATTTATTACATAATGTGTACATATGTACAACTATTTATTAAGTAATGTGTACATATGTTCAATTATTTTTTAAGTAATGTGTACATATGTACAATGATTTATTATATAATTTGTACATATGTGCAATTATTTATTACATAATGTGTACATATGTACGATTATTTTTTACACAATGTATACATATGCATAATTATTTATTACATAATGTGTACATATGTACAATTGTTTATTACATAATGTTTACATATGTACAATTGTTTATTACATAATGTGTACATATGTTCAATTATTTATTACATAATGTGTTCGTATGTTCAATTATTTTTTACATAATGTGTACATATGTACAATTTTTTTTACACAATGTATACATATGTATAATTATTTATTACATAATGTGTACATATATACAGTTATACATTACATAATGTGTACATATGTGCAAATATTTATTACATAATATGTATATATGTACAATTATTTTGTACATTATGTATACATATGTACAATTATTTTTTTCATAATGTGTACATATGTACGATTTTTTTTTACCAAATGTATACATATGTATAATTATTTATTACATAATGTGTACATATATACAGTTATTCATTACATAATGTGTACATATGTACAATTGTTAATTACATAATGTGTACATATGTACAATTATTTTTTAAATAATGTGTACATATGTACAATTATATATTACATAATGTGTACAAATGTACAATTATTTATTACATAATGTGTACATATGGACAATTATTTAATACATAATGTGTACATATGTGCAAATATTTATTACATAATATGTATATATGTACAATTATTTATTACGTAATGTGTACATATGTACAATTATTTATTACATAATGTATACATATGTACAATGATTTATTACATAATTTGTACATATGTGCAATTATTTAATGTATAATGTGTACATATGTACAGTTATTTATAACATAATGTGTACATATGTACAATTGTTTATTACATAAGGTGTACATATGTACAATTGCTTATTACATAATGTATACATATGTACAATTATTTATTACATAATGTGTACAAATGTACAATTATTTATTACATAATGTGTACATATGTGCAATTATTTATTACATAATGTGTACATATGTACAATTGTTAATTACATAATGTATACATATCCATAATTATTTATTACATAATGTGTACATATGTACAATTGTTTATTACATAATGTTTACATATGTACAATTGTTTATTACATAATGTGTACATATGTTCAATTATTTATTACATAATGTGTTCGTATGTTCAATTATTTTTTACATAATGTGTACATATGTACGATTTTTTTTTACACAATGTATACATATGTATAATTATTTATTACATAATGTGTACATATGTACAATTGTTTATTACATAATGTTTACATATGTACAATTATTTATTAAATAATGTGTACATATGTACTATTATTTATTACATAATGTGTACATATGTACAACTATTTATTAAGTAATGTGTACATATGTGCAATTATTTAATACATAATGTATACATATGGTCTTATTTATTACATAATGTGTACATATGTACAATTATTTATTACATAATGTATACATATGTATAGTTATTTATTACAAAATGTGTACGCATGTACAATTATTTTTTACATAATGTATACGTATGTTAAATTATTTTTTTACATAATGTGTACATATGTACGATTATTTATTACATAATGTATACACATGTACTATTATTTATTAAGTAATGTGTACATATGTGCAATTATTTAATACATAATGTATACATATGGTCTCTTATTTATTACATAATGTGTACATATGTACAATTATTTATTACATAATGTATACATATGTATAGTTATTTATTACAAAATGTGTACGCATGTACAATTATTTTTTACATAATGTATACGTATGTTCAATTATTTTTTACATAATGTGTACATACGTACGATTTTTTTACACAATGTATACATATGTATAATTATTTATTACATAATGTGTACATATATACAGTTATACATTACATAATGTGTACATATGTACAATTGTTAATTACATAATGTGTACATATGTACAATTATTTATTACATAATGTGTACATATGTACAACTATTTATTAAGTAATGTGTACATATGTACTATTATTTATTACATAATGTTTACATATGTACAATTGTTTATTACATAATGTGTACATATGTTCAATTATTTATTACATAATGTGTTCGTATGTTCAATTATTTTTTACATAATGTGTACATATGTACGATTTTTTTTTACACAATGTATACATATGTATAATTATTTATTACATAATGTGTACATATGTACAATTGTTTATTACATAATGTTTACATATGTACAATTATTTATTATATAATGTATACATATGTACAATTATTTTTTAAATAATGTGTACATATGTACTATTATTTATTACATAATGTGTACATATGTACAACTATTTATTAAGTAATGTGTACATATGTGCAATTATTTAATACATAATGTATACATATGGTCTCTTATTTATTACATAATGTGTACATATGTACAATTATTTATTACATAATGTATACATATGTATAGTTATTTATTACAAAATGTGTACGTATGTACAATTATTTTTTACATAATGTGTACATATGTACGATTATTTATTACATAATGTATACACATGTACTATTATTTTTTACATAATGTGTACATATGTACGATTATTTATTACATAATGTATACACATGTACTATTATTTATTACATAATGTGTACATATGTACAATTATTTATTACATAATGTATACATATGTATAGTTATTTATTACAAAATGTGTACGCATGTACAATTATTTTTTACATAATGTATACGTATGTTCAATTATTTTTTAAATAATGTGTACATATGTACTATTATTTATTACATAATGTGTACATATGTACAATTATATATTACATAATGTGTACAAATGTACAATTATTTATTACATAATGTGTACATATGTGCAATTATTTAATACATAATGTGTACATATGTACAATTGTTAATTACATAATGTATACATATGCATAATTATTTATTACATAATGTGTACATATGTACAATTGTTTATTACATAATGTGTTCGTATGTTCAATTATTTTTTACATATTGTGTACATATGTACGATTTTTTTTTACACAATGTATACATATATATAATTATTTATTACATAATGTGTACATATGTACAATTGTTTATTACATAATGTTTACATATGTACAATTGTTTATTACATAATGTGTACATATGTTCAATTATTTATTACATAATGTGTTCGTATGTTCAATTATTTTTTACATAATGTGTACATATGTACGATTTTTTATACACAATGTATACATATGTATAATTATTTATTACATAATGTGTACATATATACAGTTATACATTACATAATGTGTACATATGTACAATTATTTATTACATAATATGTATATATGTACAATTATTTTGTACATTATGTATACATATGTACAATTATTTATTACGTAATGTGTACATATGTACAATTAATTATTACATAATGTATACATATGTACGAATTTTTTTTACACGATGTATACATATGCATAATTATTTATTACATAATGTGTACATATGTACAATTGTTTATTACATAATGTTTACATATGTACAATTGTTTATTACATAATGTGTACATATGTACAATTATTTTTTACATAATGTATACACATGTTCAATTACTTATTACATAATGTGTACATATGTACAATTGTTAATTACATAATGTGTACATATGTACAATTATTTATTACATAATGTGTACATATGTACAACTATTTATTAAGTAATGTGTACATATGTACTATTATTTATTACATAATGTATACATATGTACAATGATTTATTATATAATTTGTACATATGTGCAATTATTTATTACATAATGTGTACATATGTACGATTATTTTTTACACAATGTATACATATGCATAATTAGTTATTACATAATGTGTACATATGTACAATTGTTTATTACATAATGTTTACATATGTACAATTGTTTATTACATAATGTGTACATATGTTCAATTATTTATAACATAATGTGTTCGTATGTTCAATTATTTTTTACATGATGTGTACATATGTACGAATTTTTTTACACAATGTATACATATGTATAATTATTTATTACATAATGTGTAGATATATACAGTTATACATTACATAATGTGTACGCATGTACAATTATTTTGTACATTATGTATACATATGTACAATTATTTATTACATAATGCGTACATATGTACTATTATTTATTACATAATGTGTACATATGTACAATTGTTTGTTGTATATTGTGTACGTATGTTCAATTATTTAATACATAATGTGTACATATGTACAATTATTTATTATATAATGTATACATATGTACAATTATTTTTTACATAATGTGTACATATGTACAATTATTTTTTACAAAAGGTGTACATATGTACTATTATTTATTACATAAAGTGTACATATGTACAATTATTTATAACATAATGTGTACATATGTACGATTATTTTTTACACAATGTATACATATGTATAATTATTTATTACATAATGTGTACATATGTACAATTATTTATTACATAATGTATACATATGTACAACTATTTATTTAGTAATGTGTTCATATGTTCAATTATTTTTTACAATATGTGTACATATGTACAATGATTTATTACATAATTTGTACATATGTGCAATTATTTATTACATAATGTGTACATAATATATACAGTTATTTATTACATAATGTGTACGCACGTATAATTATTTTGTACATTATGTATACATATGTACAGTTATTTATTACATAATGTGTACATATGTACAATTATTTTTTACATAATGTTAACATATGTTTAATTATTTTTTACATAATATGTACATATATACGATTATTTTTTACATAATGTATACATATGTACAATTATTTATTACATAATATGTAAAAATGTACAATTATTTTTTACAATATTTGTACATATGTACAATGATTTATTACATAATGTGTACATATGTACAATTATTTTTTACATAATGTGTACATATGTACAATTATTTATTATATAATGTATACATATGTACAATTATTTTTTAAATAATGTGTACATATGTACTATTATTTATTACATAATGTGTACATATGTACAACTATTTATTAAGTAATGTGTACATATGTGCAATTATTTAATACATAATGTGTACATATGTACGATTATTTATTACATAATGTATACACATGTACTATTATTTACTACATAATGTGTACATATGTACAATTATTTATTACATAATGTATACATATGTATAGTTATTTAATACAAAATGTGTACGCATGTACAATTATTTTTTACATAATGTATACGTATGTTCAATTATTTTTACATAATGTGTACATATGTACGATTATTTTTTACACAATGTATACATATGTGTAATTATTTATTACATTGTGTGTACATATGTACAATTATATATTACATAATGTGTACAGATGTACAATTATTTATTACATAATGTGTACATATGTGCAATTATTTAATACATAATGTGTACATATGTGCAAATATTTATTACATTATGTGTACATATGTACAACTATTTATTAAGTAATGTGTACATATGTTCAATTATTTTTTAAATAATGTGTACATATGTACTAATATTTATTACATAATGTGTACATATGTACAATTATATATTGCGTAATGTACCAACCGACCGACCGACCGACCGACCGACCGACCGACCGAACGACCGACCGACCGACCGACCGACCGACCGACCGACCGACCGACCGACCGACCGACCGACCGACCGACCGACCGACCGACCGACCGACCGACCGACCGACCGACCGACCGACCGACCGACCGACCGACCGACCGACCGACCGACCGACCGACCGACCGACCGACCGACCGACCGACCGACCGACCGACCGACCGACCGACCGACCGACCGACCGACCGACCGACCGACCGACCGACCGACCGACCGACCGACCGACCAACCAACCAACCAACCAACCAACCAACCAACCAACCAACCAACCAACCAACCATGTGTACGCACGTACAATAATTTATTGCATAATGTGTACATGTGTACGATTTTTTTTATACAATGTATACATATGTACAATTGTTAATTACATAATGTGTACATATGTACGATTTTTTTTATACAATGTATACATATGTATAATTATTTATTACATAATGTGTACATATGTACAATTGTTAATTACATAATGTGTACATATGTACAATAATATATTACATAATGTGTACAAATGTACAATTATTTATTACATAATGTGTACATATGGACAATTATTTAATACATAATGTGTACATATGTGCAAATATTTATTACATAATATGTATATATGTACAATTAATTTGTACATTATGTATACATATGTACAATTATTTATTACATAATGTGTACATATGTACAACTATTTATTAAGTAATGTGTACATATGTTCAATTATTTTTTAAGTAATGTGTACATATGTACTATTATTTATTACATAATGTATACATATGTACAATTATTTATTACTTAATGTGTACATATGTACAATGATTTATTATATAATTTGTACATATGTGCAATTATTTAATATATAATGTGTACATATGTACAGTTATTTATAACATAATGTGTACGCGCGTACAATTATTTATTACATAATGTGTACGCACGTACAATTATTTATTACATAATGTGTACATATGTACAATTGTTTATTACATAAGGTGTACATATGTACAATTGCTTATTACATAATGTATACATATGTACAATTATTTATTACATAATATGTACATATGTACGATTATTTTTTACACAATGTATACATATGCATAATTATTTATTACATAATGTGTACATATGTACAATTGTTTATTACATAATGTTTACATATGTACAATTGTTTATTACATAATGTGTACATATGTACGATTTTTTTTTACACAATGTGTACATATGTACAATTATTTATTACATAATGTGTACATATGTACAACTATTTATTAAGTAATGTGTACATATGTTCAATTATTTTTTAAGTAATGTGTACATATGTACAATGATTTATTATATAATTTGTACATATGTGCAATTATTTATTACATAATGTGTACATATGTACGATTATTTTTTACACAATGTATACATATGCATAATTATTTATTACATAATGTGTACATATGTACAATTGTTTATTACATAATGTTTACATATGTTCAATTGTTTATTACATAATGTGTACATATGTTCAATTATTTATTACATAATGTGTTCGTATGTTCAATTATTTTTTACATAATGTGTACATATGTACAATTTTTTTTACACAATGTATACATATGTATAATTATTTATTACATAATGTGTACATATATACAGTTATACATTACATAATGTGTACATATGTGCAAATATTTATTACATAATATGTATATATGTACAATTATTTTGTACATTATGTATACATATGTACAATTATTTTTCTCATAATGTGTACATATGTACGATTTTTTTTTACCAAATGTATACATATGTATAATTATTTATTACATAATGTGTACATATATACAGTTATTCATTACATAATGTGTACATATGTACAATTGTTAATTACATAATGTGTACATATGTACAATTATTTTTTTAATAATGTGTACATATGTACAATTATATATTACATAATGTGTACAAATGTACAATTATTTATTACATAATGTGTACATATGGACAATTATTTAATACATAATGTGTATACATATGTATACACATTATGTATTAAATAATTGTCCATATGTACACATTATGTAATAATAATGTGTATACATATGTATAGTTATTTATTACAAAATGTGTACGTATGTACAATTATTTTTTACATAATGTGTACATATGTACGATTATTTATTACATAATGTATACACATGTACTATTATTTTTTACATAATGTGTACATATGTACGATTATTTATTACATAATGTATACACATGTACTATTATTTATTACATAATGTGTACATATGTACAATTATTTATTACATAATGTATACATATGTATAGTTATTTATTACAAAATGTGTACGCATGTACAATTATTTTTTACATAATGTATACGTATGTTCAATTATTTTTTAAATAATGTGTACATATGTACTATTATTTATTACATAATGTGTACATATGTACAATTATATATTACATAATGTGTACAAATGTACAATTATTTATTACATAATGTGTACATATGTGCAATTATTTAATACATAATGTGTACATATGTACAATTGTTAATTACATAATGTATACATATGCATAATTATTTATTACATAATGTGTACATATGTACAATTGTTTATTACATAATGTTTACATATGTACAATTGTTTATTACATAATGTGTACATATGTTCAATTATTTATTACATAATGTGTTCGTATGTTCAATTATTTTTTACATATTGTGTACATATGTACGATTTTTTTTTACACAATGTATACATATATATAATTATTTATTACATAATGTGTACATATGTACAATTGTTTATTACATAATGTTTACATATGTACAATTGTTTATTACATAATGTGTACATATGTTCAATTATTTATTACATAATGTGTTCGTATGTTCAATTATTTTTTACATAATGTGTACATATGTACGATTTTTTTTACACAATGTATACATATGTATAATTATTTATTACATAATGTGTACATATATACAGTTATACATTACATAATGTGTACATATGTACAATTATTTATTACATAATATGTACATATATACAGTTATACATTACATAATGTGTACATATGTACAATTGTTTATTACACAATGTATACATATGTATAATTATTTATTACATAATGTGTACATATGGACAATTATTTTATACATAATGGGTACATATGTGCAAATATTTATTACATAATATGTATATATGTACAATTATTTTGTACATTATGTATACATATGTACAATTATTTATTACGTAATGTGTACATATGTACAATTAATTATTACATAATGTATACATATGTACGATTATTTTTTACACGATGTATACATATGCATAATTATTTATTACATAATGTGTACATATGTACAATTGTTTATTACATAATGTTTACATATGTACAATTGTTTATTACATAATGTGTACATATGTACAATTATTTTTTACATAATGTATACACATGTTCAATTACTTATTACATAATGTGTACATATGTACAATTGTTAATTACATAATGTGTACATATGTACAATTATTTATTACATAATGTGTACATATTTACAACTATTTATTAAGTAATGTGTACATATGTACTATTATTTATTACATAATGTATACATATGTACAATGATTTATTATATAATTTGTACATATGTGCAATTATTTATTACATAATGTGTACATATGTACGATTATTTTTTACACAATGTATACATATGCATAATTAGTTATTACATAATGTGTACATATGTACAATTGTTTATTACATAATGTTTACATATGTACAATTGTTTATTACATAATGTGTACATATGTACAATTGTTTGTTGTATATTGTGTACGTATGTTCAATTATTTAATACATAATGTGTACATATGTACAATTATTTATTATATAATGTATACATATGTACAATTATTTTTTACATAATGTGTACATATGTACAATTATTTTTTACAAAAGGTGTACATATGTACTATTATTTATTACATAAAGTGTACATATGTACAATTATTTATAACATAATGTGTACATATGTACGATTATTTTTTACACAATGTATACATAGGTATAATTATTTATTACATAATGTGTACATATGTACAATTATTTATTACATAATGTATACATATGTACAACTATTTATTTAGTAATGTGTTCATATGTTCAATTATTTTTTACAATATGTGTACATATGTACAATGATTTATTACATAATTTGTACATATGTGCAATTATTTATTACATAATGTGTACATAATATATACAGTTATTTATTACATAATGTGTACGCACGTACAATTATTTTGTACATTATGTATACATATGTACAGTTATTTATTACATAATGTGTACTTATGTACAATTATTTTTTACATAATGTTAACATATGTTTAATTATTTTTTACATAATATGTACATATATACGATTATTTTTTACATAATGTATACATATGTACAATTATTTATTACATAATATGTAAAAATGTACAATTATTTTTTACAATATTTGTACATATGTACAATGATTTATTACATAATGTGTACATATGTACAATTATTTTTAACATAATGTGTACATATGTACAATTATTTATTATATAATGTATACATATGTACAATTATTTTTTAAATAATGTGTACATATGTACTATTATTTATTACATAATGTGTACATATGTACAACTATTTATTAAGTAATGTGTACATATGTGCAATTATTTAATACATAATGTGTACATATGTACGATTATTTATTACATAATGTATACACATGTACTATTATTTACTACATAATGTGTACATATGTACAATTATTTATTACATAATGTATACATATGTATAGTTATTTAATACAAAATGTGTACGCATGTACAATTATTTTTTACATAATATGTACATATATACGATTATTTTTTACATAATGTATACATATGTACAATTATTCATTACATAATATGTAAAAATGTACAATTATTTTTTACAATATTTGTACATATGTACAATGATTTATTACATAATGTGTACATATGTACAATTATTTTTAACATAATGTGTACATATGTACAATTATTTATTATATAATGTATACATATGTACAATTATTTTTTAAATAATGTGTACATATGTACTATTATTTATTACATAATGTGTACATATGTACAACTATTTATTAAGTAATGTGTACATATGTGCAATTATTTAATACATAATGTGTACATATGTACGATTATTTATTACATAATGTATACACATGTACTATTATTTACTACATAATGTGTACATATGTACAATTATTTATTACATAATGTATACATATGTATAGTTATTTAATACAAAATGTGTACGCATGTACAATTATTTTTTACATAATGTATACGTATGTTCAATTATTTTTACATAATATGTACATATGTACGATTATTTTTTACACAATGTATACATATGTATAATTATTTATTACATTGTGTGTACATATGTACAATTATATATTACATAATGTGTACAAATGTACAATTATTTATTACATAATGTGTACATATGTGCAATTATTTAATACATAATGTGTACATATGTGCAAATATTTATTACATTATGTGTACATATGTACAACTATTTATTAAGTAATGTGTACATATGTTCAATTATTTTTTAAATAATGTGTACATATGTACTAATATTTATTACATAATGTGTACATATGTACAATTATATATTGCGTAATGTACCGACCGACCGACCGACCGACCGACCGACCGACCGACCGACCGAACGACCGACCGACCGACCGACCGACCGACCGACCGACCGACCGACCGACCGACCGACCGACCGACCGACCGACCGACCGACCGACCGACCGACCGACCGACCGACCGACCGACCGACCGACCGACCGACCGACCGACCGACCGACCGACCGACCGACCGACCGACCGACCGACCGACCGACCGACCGACCGACCGACCGACCGACCGACCGACCGACCGACCGACCGACCGACCGACCGACCGACCGACCGACCGACCGACCGACCGACCGACCGACCGACCGACCGACCGACCGACCGACCGACCGACCGACCGACCGACCGACCGACCGACCGACCGACCGACCGACCGACCGACCGACCGACCGACCGACCGACCGACCGACCGACCGACCGACCGACCGACCGACCGACCGACCGAACGACCGACCGACCGACCGACCGACCGACCGACCGACCGACCGACCGACCGACCGACCGACCGACCGACCGACCGACCGACCGACCGACCGACCGACCGACCGACCGACCGACCGACCGACCGACCGACCGACCGACCGACCGACCGACCGACCGACCGACCGACCGACCGACCGACCGACCGACCAACCAACCAACCAACCAACCAACCAACCAACCAACCAACCAACCAACCAACCAACCATGTGTACGCACGTACAATAATTTATTGCATAATGTGTACATATGTACGATTTTTTTTATACAATGTATACATATGTACAATTGTTAATTACATAATGTGTACATATGTACGATTTTTTTTATACAATGTATACATATGTATAATTATTTATTACATAATGTGTACATATGTACAATTGTTAATTACATAATGTGTACATATGTACAATAATATATTACATAATGTGTACAAATGTACAATTATTTATTACATAATGTGTACATATGGACAATTATTTAATACATAATGTGTACATATGTGCAAATATTTATTACATAATATGTATATATGTACAATTATTTTGTACATTATGTATACATATGTACAATTATTTATTACATAATGTGTACATATGTACAACTATTTATTAAGTAATGTGTACATATGTTCAATTATTTTTTAAGTAATGTGTACATATGTACTATTATTTATTACATAATGTATACATATGTACAATTATTTATTACTTAATGTGTACATATGTACAATGATTTATTATATAATTTGTACATATGTGCAATTATTTAATATATAATGTGTACATATGTACAGTTATTTATAACATAATGTGTACGCGCGTACAATTATTTATTACATAATGTGTACGCACGTACAATTATTTATTACATAATGTGTACATATGTACAATTGTTTATTACATAAGGTGTACATATGTACAATTGCTTATTACATAATGTATACATATGTACAATTATTTATTACATAATATGTACATATGTACGATTATTTTTTACACAATGTATACATATGCATAATTATTTATTACATAATGTGTACATATGTACAATTGTTTATTACATAATGTTTACATATGTACAATTGTTTATTACATAATGTGTACATATGTACGATTTTTTTTTACACAATGTGTACATATGTACAATTATTTATTACATAATGTGTACATATGTACAACTATTTATTAAGTAATGTGTACATATGTTCAATTATTTTTTAAGTAATGTGTACATATGTACAATGATTTATTATATAATTTGTACATATGTGCAATTATTTATTACATAATGTGTACATATGTACGATTATTTTTTACACAATGTATACATATGCATAATTATTTATTACATAATGTGTACATATGTACAATTGTTTATTACATAATGTTTACATATGTACAATTGTTTATTACATAATGTGTACATATGTTCAATTATTTATTACATAATGTGTTCGTATGTTCAATTATTTTTTACATAATGTGTACATATGTTCAATTTTTTTTTACACAATGTATACATATGTATAATTATTTATTACATAATGTGTACATATATACAGTTATACATTACATAATGTGTACATATGTGCAAATATTTATTACATAATATGTATATATGTACAATTATTTTGTACATTATGTATACATATGTACAATTATTTTTTTCATAATGTGTACATATGTACGATTTTTTTTTACCAAATGTATACATATGTATAATTATTTATTACATAATGTGTACATATATACAGTTATTCATTACATAATGTGTACATATGTACAATTGTTAATTACATAATGTGTACATATGTACAATTATTTTTTAAATAATGTGTACATATGTACAATTACATATTACATAATGTGTACAAATGTACAATAATTTATTACATAATGTGTACATATGGACAATTATTTAATACATAATGTGTACATATGTGCAAATATTTATTACATAATATGTATATATGTACAATTATTTATTACGTAATGTGTACATATGTACAATTATTTATTACATAATGTATACATATGTACAATGATTTATTACATTATTTGTACATATGTGCAATTATTTAATGTATAATGTGTACATATGTACAATTGTTTATTACATAAGGTGTACATATGTACAATTGCTTATTACATAATGTATACATATGTACAATTATTTATTACATAATGTGTACAAATGTACAATTATTTATTACATAATGTGTACATATGTGCAATTATTTATTACATAATGTGTACATATGTACAATTGTTAATTACATAATGTATACATATCCATAATTATTTATTACATAATGTGTACATATGTACAATTGTTTATTACATAATGTTTACATATGTACAATTGTTTATTACATAATGTGTACATATGTTCAATTATTTATTACATAATGTGTTCGTATGTTCAATTATTTTTTACATAATGTGTACATATGTACGATTTTTTTTTACACAATGTATACATGTGTATAATTATTTATTACATAATGTGTACATATGTACAATTGTTTATTACATAATGTTTACATATGTACAACTATTTATTAAGTAATGTGTACATATGTGCAATTATTTAATACATAATGTATACATATGGTCTCTTATTTATTACATAATGTGTACGCATGTACAATTATTTTTTACATAATGTATACGTATGTTCAATTATTTTTTAAATAATGTGTCCGTATGTTCAATTATTTTTTACATAATGTGTACATATGTACGATTTTTTTTACACAATGTATACATATGTATAATTATTTATTACATAATGTGTACATATATACAGTTATACATTACATAATGTGTACATATGTACAATTGTTAATTACATAATGTGTACATATGTACAATTATTTATTACATAATGTGTACATATGTACAACTATTTATTAAGTAATGTGTACATATGTACTATTATTTATTACATAATGTTTACATATGTACAATTGTTTATTACATAATGTGTACATATGTTCAATTATTTATTACATAATGTGTTCGTATGTTCAATTATTTTTTACATAATGTGTACATATGTACGATTTTTTTTTACACAATGTATACATATGTATAATTATTTATTACATAATGTGTACATATGTACAATTGTTTATTACATAATGTTTACATATGTACAATTATTTATTATATAATGTATACATATGTACAATTATTTTTTAAATAATGTGTACATATGTACTATTATTTATTACATAATGTGTACATATGTACAATTATTTATTACATAATGTATACATATGTATAGTTATTTATTACAAAAGGTGTACGCATGTACAATTATTTTTTACATAATGTATACGTATGTTCAATTATTTTTTAAATAATGTGTACATATGTACTATTATTTATTACATAATGTGTACATATGTACAATTATATATTACATAATGTGTAGAAATGTACAATTATTTATTACATAATGTGTACATATGTGCAATTATTTAATACATAATGTGTACATATGTACAATTGTTAATTACATAATGTATACATATGCATAATTATTTATTACATAATGTGTACATATGTACAATTGTTTATTACATAATGTTTACATATGTACAATTGTTTATTACATAATGTGTACATATGGACAATTATTTAAAACATAATGTGTACATATGTGCAAATATTTATTACATAATATGTATATATGTACAATTATTTATTACGTAATGTGTACATATGTACAATTATTTATTACATAATGTATACATATGTACAATGATTTATTACATAATTTGTACATATGTGCAATTATTTAATGTATAATGTGTACATATGTACAGTTATTTATAACATAATGTGTACATATGTACAATTGTTTATTACATAAGGTGTACATATGTACAATTGCTTATTACATAATGTATACATATGTACAATTATTTATTACATAATGTGTACAAATGTTCAATTATTTATTACATAATGTGTACAAATGTACAATTATTTATTACATAATGTGTACATATGTGCAATTATTTATTACATAATGTGTACATATGTACAATTGTTAATTACATAATGTATACATATCCATAATTATTTATTACATAATGTGTACATATGTACAATTGTTTATTACATAATGTTTACATATGTACAATTGTTTATTACATAATGTGTACATATGTTCAATTATTTATTACATAATGTGTTCGTATGTTCAATTATTTTTTACATAATGTGTACATATGTACGATTTTTTTTTACACAATGTATACATATGTATAATTATTTATTACATAATGTGTACATATGTACAATTGTTTATTACATAATGTTTACATATGTACAATTATTTTTTAAATAATGTGTACATATGTACTATTATTTATTACATAATGTGTACATATGTACAACTATTTATTAAGTAATGTGTACATATGTGCAATTATTTAATACATAATGTATACATATGGTCTTATTTATTACATAATGTGTACATATGTACAATTATTTATTACATAATGTATACATATGTATAGTTATTTATTACAAAATGTGTACGCATGTACAATTATTTTTTACATAATGTATACGTATGTTCAATTATTTTTTTACATAATGTGTACATATGTACGATTATTTATTACATAATGTATACACATGTACTATTATTTATTAAGTAATGTGTACATATGTGCAATTATTTAATACATAATGTATACATATGGTCTCTTATTTATTACATAATGTGTACATATGTACAATTATTTATTACATAATGTATACATATGTATAGTTATTTATTACAAAATGTGTACGCATGTACAATTATTTTTTACATAATGTATACGTATGTTCAATTATTTTTTACATAATGTGTACATATGTACGATTTTTTTTACACAATGTATACATATGTATAATTATTTATTACATAATGTGTACATATGTACAATTGTTAATTACATAATGTGTACATATGTACAATTATTTATTACATAATGTGTACATATGTACAACTATTTATTAAGTAATGTGTACATATGTACTATTATTTATTACATAATGTTTACATATGTACAATTGTTTATTACATAATATGTACAGATGTTCAATTATTTATTACATAATGTGTTCGTATGTTCAATTATTTTTTACATAATGTGTACATATGTACGATTTTTTTTTACACAATGTATACATATGTATAATTATTTATTACATAATGTGTACATATGTACAATTGTTTATTACATAATGTTTACATATGTACAATTATTTATTATATAATGTATACATATGTACAATTATTTTTTAAATAATGTGTACATATGTACTATTATTTATTACATAATGTGTACATATGTACAACTATTTATTAAGTAATGTGTACATATGTGCAATTATTTAATACATAATGTATACATATGGTCTCTTATTTATTACATAATGTGTACATATGTACAATTATTTATTACATAATGTATACATATGTATAGTTATTTATTACAAAATGTGTACGTATGTACAATTATTTTTTACATAATGTGTACATATGTACGATTATTTATTACATAATGTATACACATGTACTATTATTTTTTACATAATGTGTACATATGTACGATTATTTATTACATAATGTATACACATGTACTATTATTTATTACATAATGTGTACATATGTACAATTATTTATTACATAATGTATACATATGTATAGTTATTTATTACAAAATGTGTACGCATGTACAATTATTTTTTACATAATGTATACGTATGTTCAATTATTTTTTAAATAATGTGTACATATGTACTATTATTTATTACATAATGTGTACATATGTACAATTATATATTACATAATGTGTACAAATGTACAATTATTTATTACATAATGTGTACATATGTGCAATTATTTAATACATAATGTGTACATATGTACAATTGTTAATTACATAATGTATACATATGCATAATTATTTATTACATAATGTGTACATATGTACAATTGTTTATTACATAATGTTTACATATGTACAATTGTTTATTACATAATGTGTACATATGTTCAATTATTTATTACATAATGTGTTCGTATGTTCAATTATTTTTTACATATTGTGTACATATGTACGATTTTTTTTTACACAATGTATACATATATATAATTATTTATTACATAATGTGTACATATGTACAATTGTTTATTACATAATGTTTACATATGTACAATTGTTTATTACATAATGTGTACATATGTTCAATTATTTATTACATAGTGTGTTCGTATGTTCAATTATTTTTTACATAATGTGTACATATGTACGATTTTTTTTACACAATGTATACATATGTATAATTATTTATTACATAATGTGTACATATATACAGTTATACATTACATAATGTGTACATATGTACAATTATTTATTACATAATATGTACATATATACAGTTATACATTACATAATGTGTACATATGTACAATTGTTTATTACACAATGTATACATATGTATAATTATTTATTACATAATGTGTACATATGGACAATTATTTTATACATAATGGGTACATATGTGCAAATATTTATTACATAATATGTATATATGTACAATTATTTTGTACATTATGTATACATATGTACAATTATTTATTACGTAATGTGTACATATGTACAATTATTTATTACATAATGTATACATATGTATAGTTATTTATTACAAAATGTGTACGCATGTACAATTATTTTTTACATAATGTATACGTATGTTCAATTATTTTTTTACATAATGTGTACATATGTACGATTATTTATTACATAATGTATACACATGTACTATTATTTATTACATAATGTGTACATATGTACAATTATTTATTACATAATGTATACATATGTATAGTTATTTATTACAAAATGTGTACGCATGTACAATTATTTTTTACATAATGTATACGTATGTTCAATTATTTTTTAAATAATGTGTCCGTATGTTCAATTATTTTTTACATAATGTGTACATATGTACGATTTTTTTTACACAATGTATACATATGTATAATTATTTATTACATAATGTGTACATATATACAGTTATACATTACATTATGTGTACATATGTACAATTGTTAATTACATAATGTGTACATATGTACAACTATTTATTAAGTAATGTGTACATATGTACTATTATTTATTACATAATGTTTACATATGTACAATTGTTTATTACATAATGTGTACATATGTTCAATTATTTATTACATAATGTGTTCGTATGTTCAATTATTTTTTACATAATGTATACATATGTACGATTTTTTTTTACACAATGTATACATATGTATAATTATTTATTACATAATGTGTACATATGTACAATTGTTTATTACATAATGTTTACATATGTACAATTATTTATTATATAATGTATACATATGTACAATTATTTTTTAAATAATGTGTACATATGTACTATTATTTATTACATAATGTGTACATATGTGCAATTATTTAATACATAATGTATACATATGGTCTCTTATTTATTACATATGTACAATTATTTATTACATAATGTATACATATGTATAGTTATTTATTACAAAATGTGTACGTATGTACAATTATTTTTTACATAATGTGTACATATGTACGATTATTTATTACATAATGTATACACATGTACTATTATTTATTACATAATGTGTACATATGTACAATTATTTATTACATAATGTATACATATGTATAGTTATTTATTACAAAATGTGTACGCATGTACAATTATTTTTTACATAATGTATACGTATGTTCAATTATTTTTTAAATAATGTGTACATATGTACTATTATACTTTCATACAAACATAGGTAAAATCAAGTGTATTGCATTGCGCAACAATTGCAAACTTTGATATTGCACACGTGTATTTTTTTTTTAAATTTTCTTTTTTTACTTTTACTTTTTCAATCTCTTTTTATGTTTTTAACGTTTTAAATTCAACTTGCAAGCAGTCTACACCTGTAATTGTAATGACATTAAGCTTACCCTTTATATATATTGCTTTGTTTCTACTTTAAAATGTGATAATGTACATTATGTTGGTGTTCATTAAATAAATAAATAAATAAATTATTTATTACATAATGTGTACATATGTACAATTATATATTACATAATGTGTACAAATGTACAATTATTTATTACATAATGTGTACATATGTGCAATTATTTAATACATAATGTGTACATATGTACAATTGTTAATTACATAATGTATACATATGCATAATTATTTATTACATAATGTGTACATATGTACAATTGTTTATTACATAATGTTTACATATGTACAATTGTTTATTACATAATGTGTACATATGTTCAATTATTTATTACATAATGTGTTCGTATGTTCAATTATTTTTTACATATTGTGTACATATGTACGATTTTTTTTTACACAATGTATACATATATATAATTATTTATTACATAATGTGTACATATGTACAATTGTTTATTACATAATGTTTACATATGTACAATTGTTTATTACATAATGTGTACATATGTTCAATTATTTATTACATAATGTGTTCGTATGTTCAATTATTTTTTACATAATGTGTACATATGTACGATTTTTTTTTACACAATGTATACATATGTACAATTATTTATTACATAATATGTACATATATACAGTTATACATTACATAATGTGTACATATGTACAATTGTTTATTACACAATGTATACATATGTATAATTATTTATTACATAATGTGTACATATGGACAATTATTTTATACATAATGGGTACATATGTGCAAATATTTATTACATAATATGTATATATGTACGATTTTTTTTTACACAATGTGTACATATGTACTATTATTTATTACATAATGTGTACATATGTACAACTATTTATTAAGTAATGTGTACATATGTTCAATTATTTTTTAAGTAATGTGTACATATGTACAATGATTTATTATATAATTTGTACATATGTGCAATTATTTATTACATAATGTGTACATATGTACGATTATTTTTTAAACAATGTATACATATGCATAATTATTTATTACATAATGTGTACATATGTACAATTGTTTATTACATAATGTTTACATATGTACAATTGTTTATTACATAATGTGTACATATGTTCAATTATTTATTACATAATGTGTTCGTATGTTCAATTATTTTTTACATAATGTGTACATATGTACAATTTTTTTTTACACAATGTATACATATGTATAATTATTTATTACATAATGTGTACATATATACAGTTATACATTACATAATGTGTACATATGTGCAAATATTTATTACATAATATGTATATATGTACAATTATTTTGTACATTATGTATACATATGTACAATTATTTTTTTCATAATGTGTACATATGTACGATTTTTTTTTACCAAATGTATACATATGTATAATTATTTATTACATAATGTGTACATATATACAGTTATTCATTACATAATGTGTACATATGTACAATTGTTAATTACATAATGTGTACATATGTACAATTATTTTTTAAATAATGTGTACATATGTACAATTATATATTACATAATGTGTACAAATGTACAATTATTTATTACATAATGTGTACATATGGACAATTATTTAATACATAATGTGTACATATGTGCAAATATTTATTACATAATATGTATATATGTACAATTATTTATTACGTAATGTGTACATATGTACAATTATTTATTACATAATGTATACATATGTACAATGATTTATTACATAATTTGTACATATGTGCAATTATTTAATGTATAATGTGTACATATGTACAGTTATTTATAACATAATGTGTACATATGTACAATTGTTTATTACATAAGGTGTACATATGTACAATTATTTATTACATAATGTGTACAAATGTACAATTATTTATTACATAATGTGTACATATGTGCAATTATTTATTACATAATGTGTACATATGTACAATTGTTAATTACATAATGTATACATATCCATAATTATTTATTACATAATGTGTACATATGTACGATTGTTTATTACATAATGTTTACATATGTACAATTGTTTATTATATAATGTGTACATATGTTCAATTATTTATTACATAATGTGTTCGTATGTTCAATTATTTTTTACATAATGTGTACATATGTACGATTTTTTTTTACACAATGTATACATATGTATAATTATTTATTACATAATGTGTACATATGTACAATTGTTTATTACATAATGTTTACATATGTACAATTGTTTATTACATAATGTGTACATATGTTCAATTATTTATTACATAATGTGTTCGTATGTTCAATTATTTTTTACATAATGTGTACATATGTACGATTTTTTTTACACAATGTATACATATGTATAATTATTTATTACATAATGTGTACATATATACAGTTATACATTACATAATGTGTACATATGTACAATTATTTATTACATAATATGTACATATATACAGTTATACATTACATAATGTGTACATATGTACAATTGTTTATTACACAATGTATACATATGTATAATTATTTATTACATAATGTGTACATATGGACAATTATTTTATACATAATGGGTACATATGTGCAAATATTTATTACATAATATGTATATATGTACAATTATTTTGTACATTATGTATACATATGTACAATTATTTATTACGTAATGTGTACATATGTACAATTAATTATTACATAATGTATACATATGTACGATTATTTTTTACACGATGTATACATATGCATAATTATTTATTACATAATGTGTACATATGTACAATTGTTTATTACATAATGTTTACATATGTACAATTGTTTATTACATAATGTGTACATATGTACAATTATTTTTTACATAATGTATACACATGTTCAATTACTTATTACATAATGTGTACATATGTACAATTGTTAATTACATAATGTGTACATATGTACAATTATTTATTACATAATGTGTACATATTTACAACTATTTATTAAGTAATGTGTACATATGTACTATTATTTATTACATAATGTTTACATATGTACAATGATTTATTATATAATTTGTACATATGTGCAATTATTTATTACATAATGTGTACATATGTACGATTATTTTTTACACAATGTATACATATGCATAATTAGTTATTACATAATGTGTACATATGTACAATTGTTTATTACATAATGTTTACATATGTACAATTGTTTATTACATAATGTGTACATATGTACAATTGTTTGTTGTATATTGTGTACGTATGTTCAATTATTTAATACATAATGTGTACATATGTACAATTATTTATTATATAATGTATACATATGTACAATTATTTTTTACATAATGTGTACATATGTACAATTATTTTTTACAAAAGGTGTACATATGTACTATTATTTATTACATAAAGTGTACATATGTACAATTATTTATAACATAATGTGTACATATGTACGATTATTTTTTACACAATGTATACATAGGTATAATTATTTATTACATAATGTGTACATATGTACAATTATTTATTACATAATGTATACATATGTACAACTATTTATTTAGTAATGTGTTCATATGTTCAATTATTTTTTACAATATGTGTACATATGTACAATGATTTATTACATAATTTGTACATATGTGCAATTATTTATTACATAATGTGTACATAATATATACAGTTATTTATTACATAATGTGTACGCACGTACAATTATTTTGTACATTATGTATACATATGTACAGTTATTTATTACATAATGTGTACTTATGTACAATTATTTTTTACATAATGTTAACATATGTTTAATTATTTTTTACATAATATGTACATATATACGATTATTTTTTACATAATGTATACATATGTACAATTATTTATTACATAATATGTAAAAATGTACAATTATTTTTTACAATATTTGTACATATGTACAATGATTTATTACATAATGTGTACATATGTACAATTATTTTTAACATAATGTGTACATATGTACAATTATTTATTATATAATGTATACATATGTACAATTATTTTTTAAATAATGTGTACATATGTACTATTATTTATTACATAATGTGTACATATGTACAACTATTTATTAAGTAATGTGTACATATGTGCAATTATTTAATACATAATGTGTACATATGTACGATTATTTATTACATAATGTATACACATGTACTATTATTTACTACATAATGTATACATATGTATAGTTATTTAATACAAAATGTGTACGCATGTACAATTATTTTTTACATAATATGTACATATATACGATTATTTTTTACATAATGTATACATATGTACAATTATTCATTACATAATATGTAAAAATGTACAATTATTTTTTACAATATTTGTACATATGTACTATGATTTATTACATAATGTGTACATATGTACAATTATTTTTAACATAATGTGTACATATGTACAATTATTTATTATATAATGTATACATATGTACAATTATTTTTTAAATAATGTGTACATATGTACTATTATTTATTACATAATGTGTACATATGTACAACTATTTATTAAGTAATGTGTACATATGTGCAATTATTTAATACATAATGTGTACATATGTACGATTATTTATTACATAATGTATACACATGTACTATTATTTACTACATAATGTGTACATATGTACAATTATTTATTACATAATGTATACATATGTATAGTTATTTAATACAAAATGTGTACGCATGTACAATTATTTTTTACATAATGTATACGTATGTTCAATTATTTTTACATAATATGTACATATGTACGATTATTTTTTACACAATGTATACATATGTATAATTATTTATTACATTGTGTGTACATATGTACAATTATATATTACATAATGTGTACAAATGTACAATTATTTATTACATAATGTGTACATATGTGCAATTATTTAATACATAATGTGTACATATGTGCAAATATTTATTACATTATGTGTACATATGTACAACTATTTATTAAGTAATGTGTACATATGTTCAATTATTTTTTAAATAATGTGTACATATGTACTAATATTTATTACATAATGTGTACATATGTACAATTATATATTGCGTAATGTACCGACCGACCGACCGACCGACCGACCGACCGACCGACCGAACGACCGACCGACCGACCGACCGACCGACCGACCGACCGACCGACCGACCGACCGACCGACCGACCGACCGACCGACCGACCGACCGACCGACCGACCGACCGACCGACCGACCGACCGACCGACCGACCGACCGACCGACCGACCGACCGACCGACCGACCGACCGACCGACCGACCGACCGACCGACCGACCGACCGACCGACCGACCGACCGACCGACCGACCGACCGACCGACCGACCGACCGACCGACCGACCGACCGACCGACCGACCGACCGACCGACCGACCGACCGACCGACCGACCGACCGACCGACCGACCGACCGACCGACCGACCGACCGACCGACCGACCGACCGACCGACCGACCGACCGACCGACCGACCGACCGACCGACCGACCGACCGACCGACCGACCGACCGACCGACCGACCGACCGACCGACCGACCGACCGACCGACCGACCGACCGACCGACCGACCGACCGACCGACCGACCGACCGACCGACCGACCGACCGACCGACCGACCGACCGAACGACCGACCGACCGACCGACCGACCGACCGACCGACCGACCGACCGACCGACCGACCGACCGACCGACCGACCGACCGACCGACCGACCGACCGACCGACCGACCGACCGACCGACCGACCGACCGACCGACCGACCGACCGACCGACCGACCGACCGACCGACCGACCGACCGACCGACCGACCGACCGACCGACCGACCGACCGACCGACCGACCAACCAACCAACCAACCAACCAACCAACCAACCAACCAACCAACCAACCATGTGTACGCACGTACAATAATTTATTGCATAATGTGTACATATGTACGATTTTTTTTATACAATGTATACATATGTACAATTGTTAATTACATAATGTGTACATATGTACGATTTTTTTTATACAATGTATACATATGTATAATTATTTATTACATAATGTGTACATATGTACAATTGTTAATTACATAATGTGTACATATGTACAATAATATATTACATAATGTGTACAAATGTACAATTATTTATTACATAATGTGTACATATGGACAATTATTTAATACATAATGTGTACATATGTGCAAATATTTATTACATAATATGTATATATGTACAATTATTTTGTACATTATGTATACATATGTACAATTATTTATTACATAATGTGTACATATGTACAACTATTTATTAAGTAATGTGTACATATGTTCAATTATTTTTTAAGTAATGTGTACATATGTACTATTATTTATTACATAATGTATACATATGTACAATTATTTATTACTTAATGTGTACATATGTACAATGATTTATTATATAATTTGTACATATGTGCAATTATTTAATATATAATGTGTACATATGTACAGTTATTTATAACATAATGTGTACGCGCGTACAATTATTTATTACATAATGTGTACGCACGTACAATTATTTATTACATAATGTGTACATATGTACAATTGTTTATTACATAAGGTGTACATATGTACAATTGCTTATTACATAATGTATACATATGTACAATTATTTATTACATAATATGTACATATGTACGATTATTTTTTACACAATGTATACATATGCATAATTATTTATTACATAATGTGTACATATGTACAATTGTTTATTACATAATGTTTACATATGTACAATTGTTTATTACATAATGTGTACATATGTACGATTTTTTTTTACACAATGTGTACATATGTACAATTATTTATTACATAATGTGTACATATGTACAACTATTTATTAAGTAATGTGTACATATGTTCAATTATTTTTTAAGTAATGTGTACATATGTACAATGATTTATTATATAATTTGTACATATGTGCAATTATTTATTACATAATGTGTACATATGTACGATTATTTTTTACACAATGTATACATATGCATAATTATTTATTACATAATGTGTACATATGTACAATTGTTTATTACATAATGTTTACATATGTACAATTGTTTATTACATAATGTGTACATATGTTCAATTATTTATTACATAATGTGTTCGTATGTTCAATTATTTTTTACATAATGTGTACATATGTACAATTTTTTTTTACACAATGTATACATATGTATAATTATTTATTACATAATGTGTACATATATACAGTTATACATTACATAATGTGTACATATGTGCAAATATTTATTACATAATATGTATATATGTACAATTATTTTGTACATTATGTATACATATGTACAATTATTTTTTTCATAATGTGTACATATGTACGATTTTTTTTTACCAAATGTATACATATGTATAATTATTTATTACATAATGTGTACATATATACAGTTATTCATTACATAATGTGTACATATGTACAATTGTTAATTACATAATGTGTACATATGTACAATTATTTTTTAAATAATGTGTACATATGTACAATTACATATTACATAATGTGTACAAATGTACAATAATTTATTACATAATGTGTACATATGGACAATTATTTAATACATAATGTGTACATATGTGCAAATATTTATTACATAATATGTATATATGTACAATTATTTATTACGTAATGTGTACATATGTACAATTATTTATTACATAATGTATACATATGTACAATGATTTATTACATTATTTGTACATATGTGCAATTATTTAATGTATAATGTGTACATATGTACAATTGTTTATTACATAAGGTGTACATATGTACAATTGCTTATTACATAATGTATACATATGTACAATTATTTATTACATAATGTGTACAAATGTACAATTATTTATTACATAATGTGTACATATGTGCAATTATTTATTACATAATGTGTACATATGTACAATTGTTAATTACATAATGTATACATATCCATAATTATTTATTACATAATGTGTACATATGTACAATTGTTTATTACATAATGTTTACATATGTACAATTGTTTATTACATAATGTGTACATATGTTCAATTATTTATTACATAATGTGTTCGTATGTTCAATTATTTTTTACATAATGTGTACATATGTACGATTTTTTTTTACACAATGTATACATGTGTATAATTATTTATTACATAATGTGTACATATGTACAATTGTTTATTACATAATGTTTACATATGTACAACTATTTATTAAGTAATGTGTACATATGTGCAATTATTTAATACATAATGTATACATATGGTCTCTTATTTATTACATAATGTGTACATATGTACAATTATTTATTACATAATGTATACATATGTATAGTTATTTATTACAAAATGTGTACGCATGTACAATTATTTTTTACATAATGTATACGTATGTTCAATTATTTTTTTACATAATGTGTACATATGTACGATTATTTATTACATAATGTATACACATGTACTATTATTTATTACATAATGTGTACATACGTACAATTATTTATTACATAATGTATACATATGTATAGTTATTTATTACAAAATGTGTACGCATGTACAATTATTTTTTACATAATGTATACGTATGTTCAATTATTTTTTAAATAATGTGTCCGTATGTTCAATTATTTTTTACATAATGTGTACATATGTACGATTTTTTTTACACAATGTATACATATGTATAATTATTTATTACATAATGTGTACATATATACAGTTATACATTACATAATGTGTACATATGTACAATTGTTAATTACATAATGTGTACATATGTACAATTATTTATTACATAATGTTTACATATGTACAATTGTTTATTACATAATGTGTACATATGTTCAATTATTTATTACATAATGTGTTCGTATGTTCAATTATTTTTTACATAATGTGTACATATGTACGATTTTTTTTTACACAATGTATACATATGTATAATTATTTATTACATAATGTGTACATATGTACAATTGTTTATTACATAATGTTTACATATGTACAATTATTTATTATATAATGTATACATATGTACAATTATTTTTTAAATAATGTGTACATATGTACTATTATTTATTACATAATGTGTACATATGTACAATTATTTATTACATAATGTATACATATGTATAGTTATTTATTACAAAAGGTGTACGCATGTACAATTATTTTTTACATAATGTATACGTATGTTCAATTATTTTTTAAATAATGTGTACATATGTACTATTATTTATTACATAATGTGTACATATGTACAATTATATATTACATAATGTGTAGAAATGTACAATTATTTATTACATAATGTGTACATATGTGCAATTATTTAATACATAATGTGTACATATGTACAATTGTTAATTACATAATGTATACATATGCATAATTATTTATTACATAATGTGTACATATGTACAATTGTTTATTACATAATGTTTACATATGTACAATTGTTTATTACATAATGTGTACATATGGACAATTATTTAATACATAATGTGTACATATGTGCAAATATTTATTACATAATATGTATATATGTACAATTATTTATTACGTAATGTGTACATATGTACAATTATTTATTACATAATGTATACATATGTACAATGATTTATTACATAATTTGTACATATGTGCAATTATTTAATGTATAATGTGTACATATGTACAGTTATTTATAACATAATGTGTACATATGTACAATTGTTTATTACATAAGGTGTACATATGTACAATTGCTTATTACATAATGTATACATATGTACAATTATTTATTACATAATGTGTACAAATGTTCAATTATTTATTACATAATGTGTACAAATGTACAATTATTTATTACATAATGTGTACATATGTGCAATTATTTATTACATAATGTGTACATATGTACAATTGTTAATTACATAATGTATACATATCCATAATTATTTATTACATAATGTGTACATATGTACAATTGTTTATTACATAATGTTTACATATGTACAATTGTTTATTACATAATGTGTACATATGTTCAATTATTTATTACATAATGTGTTCGTATGTTCAATTATTTTTTACATAATGTGTACATATGTACGATTTTTTTTTACACAATGTATACATATGTATAATTATTTATTACATAATGTGTACATATGTACAATTGTTTATTACATAATGTTTACATATGTACAATTATTTTTTAAATAATGTGTACATATGTACTATTATTTATTACATAATGTGTACATATGTACAACTATTTATTAAGTAATGTGTACATATGTGCAATTATTTAATACATAATGTATACATATGGTCTTATTTATTACATAATGTGTACATATGTACAATTATTTATTACATAATGTATACATATGTATAGTTATTTATTACAAAATGTGTACGCATGTACAATTATTTTTTACATAATGTATACGTATGTTCAATTATTTTTTTACATAATGTGTACATATGTACGATTATTTATTACATAATGTATACACATGTACTATTATTTATTAAGTAATGTGTACATATGTGCAATTATTTAATACATAATGTATACATATGGTCTCTTATTTATTACATAATGTGTACATATGTACAATTATTTATTACATAATGTATACATATGTATAGTTATTTATTACAAAATGTGTACGCATGTACAATTATTTTTTACATAATGTATACGTATGTTCAATTATTTTTTACATAATGTGTACATATGTACGATTTTTTTTACACAATGTATACATATGTATAATTATTTATTACATAATGTGTACATATGTACAATTGTTAATTACATAATGTGTACATATGTACAATTATTTATTACATAATGTGTACATATGTACAACTATTTATTAAGTAATGTGTACATATGTACTATTATTTATTACATAATGTTTACATATGTACAATTGTTTATTACATAATATGTACAGATGTTCAATTATTTATTACATAATGTGTTCGTATGTTCAATTATTTTTTACATAATGTGTACATATGTACGATTTTTTTTTACACAATGTATACATATGTATAATTATTTATTACATAATGTGTACATATGTACAATTGTTTATTACATAATGTTTACATATGTACAATTATTTATTATATAATGTATACATATGTACAATTATTTTTTAAATAATGTGTACATATGTACTATTATTTATTACATAATGTGTACATATGTACAACTATTTATTAAGTAATGTGTACATATGTGCAATTATTTAATACATAATGTATACATATGGTCTCTTATTTATTACATAATGTGTACATATGTACAATTATTTATTACATAATGTATACATATGTATAGTTATTTATTACAAAATGTGTACGTATGTACAATTATTTTTTACATAATGTGTACATATGTACGATTATTTATTACATAATGTATACACATGTACTATTATTTTTTACATAATGTGTACATATGTACGATTATTTATTACATAATGTATACACATGTACTATTATTTATTACATAATGTGTACATATGTACAATTATTTATTACATAATGTATACATATGTATAGTTATTTATTACAAAATGTGTACGCATGTACAATTATTTTTTACATAATGTATACGTATGTTCAATTATTTTTTAAATAATGTGTACATATGTACTATTATTTATTACATAATGTGTACATATGTACAATTATATATTACATAATGTGTACAAATGTACAATTATTTATTACATAATGTGTACATATGTGCAATTATTTAATACATAATGTGTACATATGTACAATTGTTAATTACATAATGTATACATATGCATAATTATTTATTACATAATGTGTACATATGTACAATTGTTTATTACATAATGTTTACATATGTACAATTGTTTATTACATAATGTGTACATATGTTCAATTATTTATTACATAATGTGTTCGTATGTTCAATTATTTTTTACATATTGTGTACATATGTACGATTTTTTTTTACACAATGTATACATATATATAATTATTTATTACATAATGTGTACATATGTACAATTGTTTATTACATAATGTTTACATATGTACAATTGTTTATTACATAATGTGTACATATGTTCAATTATTTATTACATAGTGTGTTCGTATGTTCAATTATTTTTTACATAATGTGTACATATGTACGATTTTTTTTACACAATGTATACATATGTATAATTATTTATTACATAATGTGTACATATATACAGTTATACATTACATAATGTGTACATATGTACAATTATTTATTACATAATATGTACATATATACAGTTATACATTACATAATGTGTACATATGTACAATTGTTTATTACACAATGTATACATATGTATAATTATTTATTACATAATGTGTACATATGGACAATTATTTTATACATAATGGGTACATATGTGCAAATATTTATTACATAATATGTATATATGTACAATTATTTTGTACATTATGTATACATATGTACAATTATTTATTACGTAATGTGTACATATGTACAATTATTTATTACATAATGTATACATATGTATAGTTATTTATTACAAAATGTGTACGCATGTACAATTATTTTTTACATAATGTATACGTATGTTCAATTATTTTTTTACATAATGTGTACATATGTACGATTATTTATTACATAATGTATACACATGTACTATTATTTATTACATAATGTGTACATATGTACAATTATTTATTACATAATGTATACATATGTATAGTTATTTATTACAAAATGTGTACGCATGTACAATTATTTTTTACATAATGTATACGTATGTTCAATTATTTTTTAAATAATGTGTCCGTATGTTCAATTATTTTTTACATAATGTGTACATATGTACGATTTTTTTTACACAATGTATACATATGTATAATTATTTATTACATAATGTGTACATATATACAGTTATACATTACATTATGTGTACATATGTACAATTGTTAATACATAATGTGTACATATGTACAACTATTTATTAAGTAATGTGTACATATGTACTATTATTTATTACATAATGTTTACATATGTACAATTGTTTATTACATAATGTGTACATTTGTTCAATTATTTATTACATAATGTGTTCGTATGTTCAATTATTTTTTTACATAATGTATACATATGTACGATTTTTTTTTACACAATGTATACATATGTATAATTATTTATTACATAATGTGTACATATGTACAATTGTTTATTACATAATGTTTACATATGTACAATTATTTATTATATAATGTATACATATGTACAATTATTTTTTTAAATAATGTGTACATATGTACTATTATTTTATTACATAATGTGTACATATGTGCAATTATTTAATACATATGTATACATATGGTCTCTTATTTATTACATATGTACAATTATTTATTACATAATGTATACATATGTATAGTTATTTATTACAAAATGTGTACGTAGGTACAATTATTTTTTACATAATGTGTACATATGTACGATTATTTATTACATAATGTATACACATGTACTATTATTTATTACATAATGTGTACATATGTACAATTATTTATTACATAATGTATACATATGTATAGTTATTTATTACAAAATGTGTACGCATGTACAATTATTTTTTACATAATGTATACGTATGTTCAATTATTTTTTAAATAATGTTGTACATATGTACTATCTATCTTATTACATAATGTGTACATATGCTACAATTATATATTACATAATGTGTACAAATGTACAATTATTTATTACATAATGTGTACATATGTGCAATTATTTAATACATAATGTGTACATATGTACAATTGTTAATTACATAATGTATACATATGCATAATTATTTATTACTTAATGTGTACATATGTACAATTGTTTATTACATAATGTTTTACATATGTACAATTGTTTATTACATAATGTGTACATATGTTCAATTATTTTTACATAATGTGTTTCGTATGTTCAATTATTTTTTACATATTGTGTACATATGTACGATTTTTTTTTACACAATGTATACATATATATAATTATTTATTACATAATGTGTACATATGTACAATTGTTTATTACATAATGTTTACATATGTACAATTGTTTATTACATAATGTGTACATATGTTCAATTATTTATTACATAATGTGTTCGTATGTTCAATTATTTTTTACATAATGTGTACATATGTACGATTTTTTTTTACACAATGTATACATATGTACAATTATTTATTACATAATATGTACATATATACAGTTATACATTACATAATGTGTACATATGTACAATTGTTTATTACACAATGTATACATATGTATAATTATTTATTACATAATGTGTACATATGGACAATTATTTTATACATAATGGGTACATATGTGCAAATATTTATTACATAATATGTATATATGTACGATTTTTTTTTACACAATGTGTACATATGTACTATTATTTATTACATAATGTGAACATATGTACAACTATTTATTAAGTAATGTGTACATATGTTCAATTATTTTTTAAGTAATGTGTACATATGTTACAATGATTTATTATATAATTTGTACATATGTGCAATTATTTATTACATAATGTGTACATATGTACGATTATTTTTTACACAATGTATACATATGCATAATTATTTATTACATAATGTGTACATATGTACAATTGTTTATTACATAATGTTTACATATGTACAATTGTTTATTACATAATGTGTACATATGTTCAATTATTTATTACATAATGTGTTCGTATGTTCAATTATTTTTTACATAATGTGTACATATGTACAATTTTTTTTTACACAATGTATACATATGTATAATTATTTATTACATAATGTGTACATATATACAGTTATACATTACATAATGTGTACATATGTGCAAATATTTATTACATAATATGTATATATGTACAATTATTTTGTACATTATGTATACATATGTACAATTATTTTTTTCATAATGTGTACATATGTACGATTTTTTTTTACCAAATGTATACATATGTATAATTATTTATTACATAATGTGTACATATATACAGTTATTCATTACATAATGTGTACATATGTACAATTGTTAATTACATAATGTGTACATATGTACAATTATTTTTTAAATAATGTGTACATATGTACAATTATATATTACATAATGTGTACAAATGTACAATTATTTATTACATAATGTGTACATATGGACAATTATTTAATACATAATGTGTACATATGTGCAAATATTTATTACATAATATGTATATATGTACAATTATTTATTACGTAATGTGTACATATGTACAATTATTTATTACATAATGTATACATATGTACAATGATTTATTACATAATTTGTACATATGTGCAATTATTTAATGTATAATGTGTTACATATGTACAGTTATTTATAACATAATGTGTACATATGTACAATTGTTTATTACATAAGGTGTACATATGTACAATTATTTATTACATAATGTGTACAAATGTACAATTATTTATTACATAATGTGTACATATGTGCAATTATTTATTACATAATGTGTACATATGTACAATTGTTAATTACATAATGTATACATATCCATAATTATTTATTACATAATGTGTACATATGTACAATTGTTTATTACATAATGTTTACATATGTACAATTGTTTATTATATAATGTGTACATATGTTCAATTTATTTATTACAAATGTGTTCGTATGTTCAATTATTTTTACATAATGTGTACATATGTACGAGTTTTTTTTTACACAATGTATACATATGTATAATTATTTATTACATAATGTGTACCTATGTACAACTATTTATTAAGTAATGTGTACATATGTGCAATTATTTAATACATAATGTATACATATGGTCTTATTTATTACATAATGTGTACATATGTACAATTATTTATTACATAATGTATACATATGTATAGTTATTTATTACAAAATGTGTACGCATGTACAATTATTTTTTACATAATGTATACGTATGTTCAATATTTTTTTACATAATGTGTACATATGTACGATTTTATTACATACTGTATACACATGTACTATTATTTATTAAGTAATGTGTACATATGTGCAATTATTTAATACATAATGTATACATATGGTCTCTATTTATTACATAATGTGTACATATGTACAATTATTTATTACATAATGTATACATATGTATAGTTATTTATTACAAAATGTGTACGCATGTACAATTATTTTTTACATAATGTATACGTATGTTCAATTATTTTTCTACATAATGTGTACATATGTACGATTTTTTTTACACAATGTATACATATGTATAATTATTTATTACATAATGTGTACATATATACAGTTATACATTACATAATGTGTACATATGTACAATTGTTAATTACATAATGTGTACATATGTACAATTATTTATTACATAATGTGTACATATGTACAACTATTTATTAAGTAATGTGTACATATGTACTATTATTTATTACATAATGTTTACATATGTACAATTGTTTATTACATAATGTGTACATATGTTCAATTATTTATTACATAATGTGTTCGTATGTTCAATTATTTTTTACATAATGTGTACATATGTACGATTTTTTTTGTACACAATGTATACATATGTATAATTATTTATTACATAATGTGTACATATGTACAATTGTTTATTACATAATGTTTACATATGTACAATTATTTATTATATAATGTATACATATGTACAATTATTTTTTAAATAATGTGTACATATGTACTATTATTTATTACATAATGTGTACATATGTACAACTATTATTAAGTAATGTGTACATATGTGCAATTATTTAATACATAATGTATACATATGGTCTCTTATTTATTACATAATGTTACATATGTACAATTATTTATTACATAATGTATACATATGTATAGTTATTTATTACAAAATGTGTACGTATGTACAATTATTTTTTACATAATGTGTACATATGTACGATTATTTATTACATAATGTATACACATGTACTATTATTTTTTACATAATGTGTACATATGTACGATTATTTATTACATAATGTATACACATGTACTATTATTTATTACATAATGTGTACATATGTACAATTATTTATTACATAATGTATACATATGTATAGTTATTTTTTACATAATGTATACGTATGTTCAATTATTTTTTAAATAATGTGTACATATGTACTATTATTTATTACATAATGTGTACATATGTACAATTATATATTACATAATGTGTACAAATGTACAATTATTTATACATAATGTGTACATATGTGCAATTATTTAATACATAATGTGTACATATGTACAATTGTTAATTGCATAATGTATACATATGCATAATTATTTATTACATAATGTGTACATATGTACAATTGTTTATTACATAATGTGTTCGTATGTTCAATTATTTTTTACATATTGTGTACATATGTACGATTTTTTTTTACACAATGTATACATATATATAATTATTTATTACATAATGTGTACATATGTACAATTGTTTATTACATAATGTTTACATATGTACAATTGTTTATTACATAATGTGTACATATGTTCAATTATTTATTACATAATGTGTTCGTATGTTCAATTATTTTTTACATAATGTGTACATATGTACGATTTTTTTTTACACAATGTATACATATGTATAATTATTTATTACATAATGTGTACATATATACAGTTATACATTACATAATGTGTACATATGTACAATTATTTACTTACATAATATGTACATATATACAGTTATACATTACATAATGTGTACATATGTACAATTGTTTATTACACAATGTATACATATGTATAATTATTTATTACATAATGTGTACATATGGACAATTATTTTATACATAATGGGTACATATGTGCAAATATTTATTACATAATATGTATATATGTACAATTATTTTGTACATTATGTATACATATGTACAATTATTTATTACGTAATGTGTACATATGTACAATTAATTATTACATAATGTATACATATGTACGATTATTTTTTACACGATGTATACATATGCATAATTATTTATTACATAATGTGTACATATGTACAATTGTTTATTACATAATGTTTACATATGTACAATTGTTTATTACATAATGTGTACATATGTACAATTATTTTTTACATAATGTATACACATGTTCAATTACTTATTACATAATGTGTACATATGTACAATTGTTAATTTCATAATGTGTACATATGGACAATTATTTATTACATAATGTGTACATATGAACAACTATTTATTAAGTAATGTGTACATATGTACTATTATTTATTACATAATGTATACATATGTACAATGATTTATTATATAATTTGTACATATGTGCAATTATTTATTACATAATGTGTACATATGTACGATTATTTTTTACACAATGTATACATATGCATAATTAGTTATTACATAATGTGTACATATGTACAATTGTTTATTACATAATGTTTACATATGTACAATTGTTATTACATAATGTGTACATATGTTCAATTATTTATTACATAATGTGTTCGTATGTTCAATTATTTTTTACATGATGTGTACATATGTACGAATTTTTTTACACAATGTATACATATGTATAATTATTTATTACATAATGTGTAGATATATACAGTTATACATACATAATGTGTACATATGTACAATTATTTTTTACATAATGTGTACGCATGTACGATTATTTTGTACATTATGTATACATATGTACAGATTATTTATTACATAATGTGTACATATGTGCAAATATTTATTACATAATGTGTACATATGTACTATTATTTATTACATAATGTGTACATATGTACAATTGTTTGTTGTATATTGTGTACGTATGTTCAATTATTTAATACATAATGTGTACATATGTACAATTATTTATTATATAATGTATACATATGTACAATTATTTTTTACATAATGTGTACATATGTACAATTATTTTTTACAAAAGGTGTACATATGTACTATTATTTATTACATAAAGTGTACATATGTACAATTATTTATAACATAATGTGTACATATGTACGATTATTTTTTACACAATGTATACATATGTATAATTATTTATTACATAATGTGTACATATGTACAATTATTTATTACATAATGTATACATATGTACAACTATTTATTTAGTAATGTGTTCATATGTTCAATTATTTTTTACAATATGTGTACATATGTACAATGATTTATTACATAATTTGTACATATGTGCAATTATTTATTACATAATGTGTACATAATATATACAGTTATTTATTACATAATGTGTACGCACGTACAATTATTTTGTACATTATGTATACATATGTACAGTTATTTATTACATAATGTGTACATATGTACAATTATTTTTTACATAATGTTAACATATGTTTAATTATTTTTTACATAATATGTACATATATACGATTATTTTTTACATAATGTATACATATGTACAATTATTTATTACATAATATGTAAAAATGTACAATTATTTTTTACAATATTTGTACATATGTACAATGATTTATTACATAATGTGTACATATGTACAATTATTTTTTACATAATGTGTACATATGTACAATTATTTATTATATAATGTATACATATGTACAATTATTTTTTAAATAATGTGTACATATGTACTATTATTTATTACATAATGTGTACATATGTACAACTATTTATTAAGTAATGTGTACATATGTGCAATTATTTAATACATAATGTGTACATATGTACGATTATTTATTACATAATGTATACACATGTACTATTATTTACTACATAATGTGTACATATGTACAATTATTTATTACATAATGTATACATATGTATAGTTATTTAATACAAAATGTGTACGCATGTACAATTATTTTTTACATAATGTATACGTATGTTCAATTATTTTTACATAATGTGTACATATGTACGATTATTTTTTACACAATGTATACATATGTATAATTATTTATTACATTGTGTGTACATATGTACAATTATATATTACATAATGTGTACAAATGTACAATTATTTATTACATAATGTGTACATATGTGCAATTATTAAATACATAATGTGTACATATGTTCAATTATTTTTTAAATAATGTGTACATATGTACTAATATTTATTACATAATGTGTACATATGTACAATTATATATTGCGTAATGTACCGACCGACCGACCGACCGACCGACCGACCGACCGACCGAACGACCGACCAACCGACCGACCGACCGACCGACCGACCGACCGACCGACCGACCGACCGACCGACCGACCGACCGACCGACCGACCGACCGACCGACCGACCGACCGACCGACCGACCGACCGACCGACCGACCGACCGACCGACCGACCGACCGACCGACCGACCGACCGACCGACCGACCGACCGACCGACCGACCGACCGACCGACCGACCGACCGACCAACCAACCAACCAACCAACCAACCAACCAACCAACCAACCATGTGTACGCACGTACAATAATTTATTGCATAATGTGTACATATGTACGATTTTTTTTATACAATGTATACATATGTACAATTGTTAATTACATAATGTGTACATATGTACGATTTTTTTTATACAATGTATACATATGTATAATTATTTATTACATAATGTGTACATATGTACAATTGTTAATTACATAATGTGTACATATGTACAATAATATATTACATAATGTGTACAAATGTACAATTATTTATTACATAATGTGTACATATGGACAATTATTTAATACATAATGTGTACATATGTGCAAATATTTATTACATAATATGTATATATGTACAATTATTTTGTACATTATGTATACATATGTACAATTATTTATTACATAATGTGTACATATGTACAACTATTTATTAAGTAATGTGTACATATGTTCAATTATTTTTTAAGTAATGTGTACATATGTACTATTATTTATTACATAATGTATACATATGTACAATTATTTATTACTTAATGTGTACATATGTACAATGATTTATTATATAATTTGTACATATGTGCAATTATTTAATATATAATGTGTACATATGTACAGTTATTTATAACATAATGTGTACGCGCGTACAATTATTTATTACATAATGTGTACGCACGTACAATTATTTATTACATAATGTGTACATATGTACAATTGTTTATTACATAAGGTGTACATATGTACAATTGCTTATTACATAATGTATACATATGTACAATTATTTATTACATAATATGTACATATGTACGATTATTTTTTACACAATGTATACATATGCATAATTATTTATTACATAATGTGTACATATGTACAATTGTTTATTACATAATGTTTACATATGTACAATTGTTTATTACATAATGTGTACATATGTACGATTTTTTTTTACACAATGTGTACATATGTACAATTATTTATTACATAATGTGTACATATGTACAACTATTTATTAAGTAATGTGTACATATGTTCAATTATTTTTTAAGTAATGTGTACATATGTACAATGATTTATTATATAATTTGTACATATGTGCAATTATTTATTACATAATGTGTACATATGTACGATTATTTTTTACACAATGTATACATATGCATAATTATTTATTACATAATGTGTACATATGTACAATTGTTTATTACATAATGTTTACATATGTACAATTGTTTATTACATAATGTGTACATATGTTCAATTATTTATTACATAATGTGTTCGTATGTTCAATTATTTTTTACATAATGTGTACATATGTACAATTTTTTTTACACAATGTATACATATGTATAATTATTTATTACATAATGTGTACATATATACAGTTATACATTACATAATGTGTACATATGTGCAAATATTTATTACATAATATGTATATATGTACAATTATTTTGTACATTATGTATACATATGTACAATTATTTTTCTCATAATGTGTACATATGTACGATTTTTTTTTACCAAATGTATACATATGTATAATTATTTATTACATAATGTGTACATATATACAGTTATTCATTACATAATGTGTACATATGTACAATTGTTAATTACATAATGTGTACATATGTACAATTATTTTTTTAATAATGTGTACATATGTACAATTATATATTACATAATGTGTACAAATGTACAATTATTTATTACATAATGTGTACATATGGACAATTATTTAATACATAATGTGTATACATATGTATACACATTATGTATTAAATAATTGTCCATATGTACACATTATGTAATAATAATGTGTATACATATGTATAGTTATTTATTACAAAATGTGTACGTATGTACAATTATTTTTTACATAATGTGTACATATGTACGATTATTTATTACATAATGTATACACATGTACTATTATTTTTTACATAATGTGTACATATGTACGATTATTTATTACATAATGTATACACATGTACTATTATTTATTACATAATGTGTACATATGTACAATTATTTATTACATAATGTATACATATGTATAGTTATTTATTACAAAATGTGTACGCATGTACAATTATTTTTTACATAATGTATACGTATGTTCAATTATTTTTTAAATAATGTGTACATATGTACTATTATTTATTACATAATGTGTACATATGTACAATTATATATTACATAATGTGTACAAATGTACAATTATTTATTACATAATGTGTACATATGTGCAATTATTTAATACATAATGTGTACATATGTACAATTGTTAATTACATAATGTATACATATGCATAATTATTTATTACATAATGTGTACATATGTACAATTGTTTATTACATAATGTTTACATATGTACAATTGTTTATTACATAATGTGTACATATGTTCAATTATTTATTACATAATGTGTTCGTATGTTCAATTATTTTTTACATATTGTGTACATATGTACGATTTTTTTTTACACAATGTATACATATATATAATTATTTATTACATAATGTGTACATATGTACAATTGTTTATTACATAATGTTTACATATGTACAATTGTTTATTACATAATGTGTACATATGTTCAATTATTTATTACATAATGTGTTCGTATGTTCAATTATTTTTTACATAATGTGTACATATGTACGATTTTTTTTACACAATGTATACATATGTATAATTATTTATTACATAATGTGTACATATATACAGTTATACATTACATAATGTGTACATATGTACAATTATTTATTACATAATATGTACATATATACAGTTATACATTACATAATGTGTACATATGTACAATTGTTTATTACACAATGTATACATATGTATAATTATTTATTACATAATGTGTACATATGGACAATTATTTTATACATAATGGGTACATATGTGCAAATATTTATTACATAATATGTATATATGTACAATTATTTTGTACATTATGTATACATATGTACAATTATTTATTACGTAATGTGTACATATGTACAATTAATTATTACATAATGTATACATATGTACGATTATTTTTTACACGATGTATACATATGCATAATTATTTATTACATAATGTGTACATATGTACAATTGTTTATTACATAATGTTTACATATGTACAATTGTTTATTACATAATGTGTACATATGTACAATTATTTTTTACATAATGTATACACATGTTCAATTACTTATTACATAATGTGTACATATGTACAATTGTTAATTACATAATGTGTACATATGTACAATTATTTATTACATAATGTGTACATATTTACAACTATTTATTAAGTAATGTGTACATATGTACTATTATTTATTACATAATGTATACATATGTACAATGATTTATTATATAATTTGTACATATGTGCAATTATTTATTACATAATGTGTACATATGTACGATTATTTTTTACACAATGTATACATATGCATAATTAGTTATTACATAATGTGTACATATGTACAATTGTTTATTACATAATGTTTACATATGTACAATTGTTTATTACATAATGTGTACATATGTACAATTGTTTGTTGTATATTGTGTACGTATGTTCAATTATTTAATACATAATGTGTACATATGTACAATTATTTATTATATAATGTATACATATGTACAATTATTTTTTACATAATGTGTACATATGTACAATTATTTTTTACAAAAGGTGTACATATGTACTATTATTTATTACATAAAGTGTACATATGTACAATTATTTATAACATAATGTGTACATATGTACGATTATTTTTTACACAATGTATACATATGTATAATTATTTATTACATAATGTGTACATATGTACAATTATTTATTACATAATGTATACATATGTACAACTATTTATTTAGTAATGTGTTCATATGTTCAATTATTTTTTACAATATGTGTACATATGTACAATGATTTATTACATAATTTGTACATATGTGCAATTATTTATTACATAATGTGTACATAATATATACAGTTATTTATTACATAATGTGTACGCACGTACAATTATTTTGTACATTATGTATACATATGTACAGTTATTTATTACATAATGTGTACATATGTACAATTATTTTTTACATAATGTTAACATATGTTTAATTATTTTTTACATAATATGTACATATATACGATTATTTTTTACATAATGTATACATATGTACAATTATTTATTACATAATATGTAAAAATGTACAATTATTTTTTACAATATTTGTACATATGTACAATGATTTATTACATAATGTGTACATATGTACAATTATTTATTATATAATGTATACATATGTACAATTATTTTTTAAATAATGTGTACATATGTACTATTATTTATTACATAATGTGTACATATGTACAACTATTTATTAAGTAATGTGTACATATGTGCAATTATTTAATACATAATGTGTACATATGTACGATTATTTATTACATAATGTATACACATGTACTATTATTTACTACATAATGTGTACATATGTACAATTATTTATTACATAATGTATACATATGTATAGTTATTTAATACAAAATGTGTACGCATGTACAATTATTTTTTACATAATGTATACGTATGTTCAATTATTTTTACATAATGTGTACATATGTACGATTATTCATTACATAATATGTAAAAATGTACAATTATTTTTTACAATATTTGTACATATGTACAATGATTTATTACATAATGTGTACATATGTACAATTATTTTTAACATAATGTGTACATATGTACAATTATTTATTATATAATGTATACATATGTACAATTATTTTTTAAATAATGTGTACATATGTACTATTATTTATTACATAATGTGTACATATGTACAACTATTTATTAAGTAATGTGTACATATGTGCAATTATTTAATACATAATGTGTACATATGTACGATTATTTATTACATAATGTATACACATGTACTATTATTTACTACATAATGTGTACATATGTACAATTATTTATTACATAATGTATACATATGTATAGTTATTTAATACAAAATGTGTACGCATGTACAATTATTTTTTACATAATGTATACGTATGTTCAATTATTTTTACATAATGTGTACATATGTACGATTATTTTTTACACAATGTATACATATGTATAATTATTTATTACATTGTGTGTACATATGTACAATTATATATTACATAATGTGTACAAATGTACAATTATTTATTACATAATGTGTACATATGTGCAATTATTTAATACATAATGTGTACATATGTGCAAATATTTATTACATTATGTGTACATATGTACAACTATTTATTAAGTAATGTGTACATATGTTCAATTATTTTTTAAATAATGTGTACATATGTACTAATATTTATTACATAATGTGTACATATGTACAATTATATATTGCGTAATGTACCGACCGACCGACCGACCGACCGACCGACCGACCGACCGACCGAACGACCGACCGACCGACCGACCGACCGACCGACCGACCGACCGACCGACCGACCGACCGACCGACCGACCGACCGACCGACCGACCGACCGACCGACCGACCGACCGACCGACCGACCGACCGACCGACCGACCGACCGACCGACCGACCGACCGACCGACCGACCGACCGACCGACCGACCGACCGACCGACCGACCGACCGACCGACCGACCGACCGACCGACCGACCGACCGACCGACCGACCGACCGACCGACCGACCGACCGACCGACCGACCGACCGACCGACCGACCGACCGACCGACCGACCGACCGACCGACCGACCGACCGACCGACCGACCGACCGACCGACCGACCGACCGACCGACCGACCGACCGACCGACCGACCGACCGACCGACCGACCGACCGACCGACCGACCGACCGACCGACCGACCGACCGACCGACCGACCGACCGACCGACCGACCGACCGACCGACCGACCGACCGACCGACCGACCGACCGACCGACCGACCGACCGACCGACCGACCGACCGACCGACCGACCGACCGACCGACCGACCGACCGACCGACCGACCGACCGACCGACCGACCGACCGACCGACCGACCGACCGACCGACCGACCGACCGACCGACCGACCGACCGACCGACCGACCGACCGACCGACCGACCGACCGACCGACCGACCGACCGACCGACCGACCGACCGACCGACCGACCGACCGACCGACCGACCGACCGACCGACCGACCGACCGACCGACCGACCGACCGACCGACCGACCGACCGACCGACCGACCGACCGACCGACCGACCGACCGACCGACCGACCGACCGACCGACCGACCGACCGACCGACCGACCGACCGACCGACCGACCGACCGACCGACCGACCGACCGACCGACCGACCGACCGACCGACCGACCGACCGACCGACCGACCGACCGACCGACCGACCGACCGACCGACCGACCGACCGACCGACCGACCGACCGACCGACCGACCGACCGACCGACCGACCGACCGACCGACCGACCGACCGACCGACCGACCGACCGACCGACCGACCGACCGACCGACCGACCGACCGACCGACCGACCGACCGACCGACCGACCGACCGACCGACCGACCGACCGACCGACCGACCGACCGACCGACCGACCGACCGACCGACCGACCGACCGACCGACCGACCGACCGACCGACCGACCGACCGACCGACCGACCGACCGACCGACCGACCGACCGACCGACCGACCGACCGACCGACCGACCGACCGACGACCGACCGACCGACCGACCGACCGACCGACCGACCGACCGACCGACCGACCGACCGACCGACCGACCGACCGACCGACCGACCGACCGACCGACCGACCGACCGACCGACCGACCGACCGACCGACCGACCGACCGACCGACCGACCGACCGACCGACCGACCGACCGACCGACCGACCGACCGACCGACCGACCGACCCGACCGACCGACCGACCGACCGACCGACCGACCGACCGACCGACCGACCGACCGACCGACCGACCGACCGACCGACCGACCGCACGTGTACGCACGTACCGCATGTGTACGCACGTACAATAATTTATTGCATAATGTGTACATATGTACGATTTTTTTTTATACAATGTATACATATGTACAATTGTTAATTACATAATGTGTACATATGTACGATTTTTTTTATACAATGTATACATATGTATAATTATTTATTACATAATGTGTACATATGTACAATTGTTAATTACATAATGTGTACATATGTACAATAATATATTACATAATGTGTACAAATGTACAATTATTTATTACATAATGTGTACATATGGACAATTATTTAATACATAATGTGTACATATGTGCAAATATTTATTACATAATATGTATATATGTACAATTATTTTGTACATTATGTATACATATGTACAATTATTTATTACATAATGTGTACATATGTACAACTATTTATTAAGTAATGTGTACATATGTTCAATTATTTTTTAAGTAATGTGTACATATGTACTATTATTTATTACATAATGTATACATATGTACAATTATTTATTACTTAATGTGTACATATGTACAATGATTTATTATATAATTTGTACATATGTGCAATTATTTAATATATAATGTGTACATATGTACAGTTATTTATAACATAATGTGTACGCGCGTACAATTATTTATTACATAATGTGTACGCACGTACAATTATTTATTACATAATGTGTACATATGTACAATTGTTTATTACATAAGGTGTACATATGTACAATTGCTTATTACATAATGTATACATATGTACAATTATTTATTACATAATATGTACATATGTACGATTATTTTTTACACAATGTATACATATGCATAATTATTTATTACATAATGTGTACATATGTACAATTGTTTATTACATAATGTTTACATATGTACAATTGTTTATTACATAATGTGTACATATGTACGATTTTTTTTTACACAATGTGTACATATGTACAATTATTTATTACATAATGTGTACATATGTACAACTATTTATTAAGTAATGTGTACATATGTTCAATTATTTTTTAAGTAATGTGTACATATGTACAATGATTTATTATATAATTTGTACATATGTGCAATTATTTATTACATAATGTGTACATATGTACGATTATTTTTTACACAATGTATACATATGCATAATTATTTATTACATAATGTGTACATATGTACAATTGTTTATTACATAATGTTTACATATGTACAATTGTTTATTACATAATGTGTACATATGTTCAATTATTTATTACATAATGTGTTCGTATGTTCAATTATTTTTTACATAATGTGTACATATGTACAATTTTTTTTTACACAATGTATACATATGTATAATTATTTATTACATAATGTGTACATATATACAGTTATACATTACATAATGTGTACATATGTGCAAATATTTATTACATAATATGTATATATGTACAATTATTTTGTACATTATGTATACATATGTACAATTATTTTTCTCATAATGTGTACATATGTACGATTTTTTTTTACCAAATGTATACATATGTATAATTATTTATTACATAATGTGTACATATATACAGTTATTCATTACATAATGTGTACATATGTACAATTGTTAATTACATAATGTGTACATATGTACAATTATTTTTTTAATAATGTGTACATATGTACAATTATATATTACATAATGTGTACAAATGTACAATTATTTATTACATAATGTGTACATATGGACAATTATTTAATACATAATGTGTATACATATGTATACACATTATGTATTAAATAATTGTCCATATGTACACATTATGTAATAATAATGTGTATACATATGTATAGTTATTTATTACAAAATGTGTACGTATGTACAATTATTTTTTACATAATGTGTACATATGTACGATTATTTATTACATAATGTATACACATGTACTATTATTTTTTACATAATGTGTACATATGTACGATTATTTATTACATAATGTATACACATGTACTATTATTTATTACATAATGTGTACATATGTACAATTATTTATTACATAATGTATACATATGTATAGTTATTTATTACAAAATGTGTACGCATGTACAATTATTTTTTACATAATGTATACGTATGTTCAATTATTTTTTAAATAATGTGTACATATGTACTATTATTTATTACATAATGTGTACATATGTACAATTATATATTACATAATGTGTACAAATGTACAATTATTTATTACATAATGTGTACATATGTGCAATTATTTAATACATAATGTGTACATATGTACAATTGTTAATTACATAATGTATACATATGCATAATTATTTATTACATAATGTGTACATATGTACAATTGTTTATTACATAATGTTTACATATGTACAATTGTTTATTACATAATGTGTACATATGTTCAATTATTTATTACATAATGTGTTCGTATGTTCAATTATTTTTTACATATTGTGTACATATGTACGATTTTTTTTTACACAATGTATACATATATATAATTATTTATTACATAATGTGTACATATGTACAATTGTTTATTACATAATGTTTACATATGTACAATTGTTTATTACATAATGTGTACATATGTTCAATTATTTATTACATAATGTGTTCGTATGTTCAATTATTTTTTACATAATGTGTACATATGTACGATTTTTTTTACACAATGTATACATATGTATAATTATTTATTACATAATGTGTACATATATACAGTTATACATTACATAATGTGTACATATGTACAATTATTTATTACATAATATGTACATATATACAGTTATACATTACATAATGTGTACATATGTACAATTGTTTATTACACAATGTATACATATGTATAATTATTTATTACATAATGTGTACATATGGACAATTATTTTATACATAATGGGTACATATGTGCAAATATTTATTACATAATATGTATATATGTACAATTATTTTGTACATTATGTATACATATGTACAATTATTTATTACGTAATGTGTACATATGTACAATTAATTATTACATAATGTATACATATGTACGATTATTTTTTACACGATGTATACATATGCATAATTATTTATTACATAATGTGTACATATGTACAATTGTTTATTACATAATGTTTACATATGTACAATTGTTTATTACATAATGTGTACATATGTACAATTATTTTTTACATAATGTATACACATGTTCAATTACTTATTACATAATGTGTACATATGTACAATTGTTAATTACATAATGTGTACATATGTACAATTATTTATTACATAATGTGTACATATTTACAACTATTTATTAAGTAATGTGTACATATGTACTATTATTTATTACATAATGTATACATATGTACAATGATTTATTATATAATTTGTACATATGTGCAATTATTTATTACATAATGTGTACATATGTACGATTATTTTTTACACAATGTATACATATGCATAATTAGTTATTACATAATGTGTACATATGTACAATTGTTTATTACATAATGTTTACATATGTACAATTGTTTATTACATAATGTGTACATATGTACAATTGTTTGTTGTATATTGTGTACGTATGTTCAATTATTTAATACATAATGTGTACATATGTACAATTATTTATTATATAATGTATACATATGTACAATTATTTTTTACATAATGTGTACATATGTACAATTATTTTTTACAAAAGGTGTACATATGTACTATTATTTATTACATAAAGTGTACATATGTACAATTATTTATAACATAATGTGTACATATGTACGATTATTTTTTACACAATGTATACATATGTATAATTATTTATTACATAATGTGTACATATGTACAATTATTTATTACATAATGTATACATATGTACAACTATTTATTTAGTAATGTGTTCATATGTTCAATTATTTTTTACAATATGTGTACATATGTACAATGATTTATTACATAATTTGTACATATGTGCAATTATTTATTACATAATGTGTACATAATATATACAGTTATTTATTACATAATGTGTACGCACGTACAATTATTTTGTACATTATGTATACATATGTACAGTTATTTATTACATAATGTGTACATATGTACAATTATTTTTTACATAATGTTAACATATGTTTAATTATTTTTTACATAATATGTACATATATACGATTATTTTTTACATAATGTATACATATGTACAATTATTTATTACATAATATGTAAAAATGTACAATTATTTTTTACAATATTTGTACATATGTACAATGATTTATTACATAATGTGTACATATGTACAATTATTTTTTACATAATGTGTACATATGTACAATTATTTATTATATAATGTATACATATGTACAATTATTTTTTAAATAATGTGTACATATGTACTATTATTTATTACATAATGTGTACATATGTACAACTATTTATTAAGTAATGTGTACATATGTGCAATTATTTAATACATAATGTGTACATATGTACGATTATTTATTACATAATGTATACACATGTACTATTATTTACTACATAATGTGTACATATGTACAATTATTTATTACATAATGTATACATATGTATAGTTATTTAATACAAAATGTGTACGCATGTACAATTATTTTTTACATAATGTATACGTATGTTCAATTATTTTTACATAATGTGTACATATGTACGATTATTCATTACATAATATGTAAAAATGTACAATTATTTTTTACAATATTTGTACATATGTACAATGATTTATTACATAATGTGTACATATGTACAATTATTTTTAACATAATGTGTACATATGTACAATTATTTATTATATAATGTATACATATGTACAATTATTTTTTAAATAATGTGTACATATGTACTATTATTTATTACATAATGTGTACATATGTACAACTATTTATTAAGTAATGTGTACATATGTGCAATTATTTAATACATAATGTGTACATATGTACGATTATTTATTACATAATGTATACACATGTACTATTATTTACTACATAATGTGTACATATGTACAATTATTTATTACATAATGTATACATATGTATAGTTATTTAATACAAAATGTGTACGCATGTACAATTATTTTTTACATAATGTATACGTATGTTCAATTATTTTTACATAATGTGTACATATGTACGATTATTTTTTACACAATGTATACATATGTATAATTATTTATTACATTGTGTGTACATATGTACAATTATATATTACATAATGTGTACAAATGTACAATTATTTATTACATAATGTGTACATATGTGCAATTATTTAATACATAATGTGTACATATGTGCAAATATTTATTACATTATGTGTACATATGTACAACTATTTATTAAGTAATGTGTACATATGTTCAATTATTTTTTAAATAATGTGTACATATGTACTAATATTTATTACATAATGTGTACATATGTACAATTATATATTGCGTAATGTACCGACCGACCGACCGACCGACCGACCGACCGACCGACCGACCGACCGACCGACCGACCGACCGACCGACCGACCGACCGACCGACCGACCGACCGACCGACCGACCGACCGACCGACCGACCGACCGACCGACCGACCGACCGACCGACCGACCGACCGACCGACCGACCGACCGACCGACCGACCGACCGACCGACCGACCGACCGACCGACCGACCGACCGACCGACCGACCGACCGACCGACCGACCGACCGACCGACCGACCGACCGACCGACCGACCGACCGACCGACCGACCGACCGACCGACCGACCGACCGACCGACCGACCGACCGACCGACCGACCGACCGACCGACCGACCGACCGACCGACCGACCGACCGACCGACCGACCGACCGACCGACCGACCGACCGACCGACCGACCGACCGACCGACCGACCGACCGACCGACCGACCGACCGACCGACCGACCGACCGACCGACCGACCGACCGACCGACCGACCGACCGACCGACCGACCGACCGACCGACCGACCGACCGACCGACCGACCGACCGACCGACCGACCGACCGACCGACCGACCGACCGACCGACCGACCGACCGACCGACCGACCGACCGACCGACCGACCGACCGACCGACCGACCGACCGACCGACCGACCGACCGACCGACCGACCGACCGACCGACCGACCGACCGACCGACCGACCGACCGACCGACCGACCGACCGACCGACCGACCGACCGACCGACCGACCGACCGACCGACCGACCGACCGACCGACCGACCGACCGACCGACCGACCGACCGACCGACCGACCGACCGACCGACCGACCGACCGACCGACCGACCGACCGACCGACCGACCGACCGACCGACCGACCGACCGACCGACCGACCGACCGACCGACCGACCGACCGACCGACCGACCGACCGACCGACCGACCGACCGACCGACCGACCGACCGACCGACCGACCGACCGACCGACCGACCGACCGACCGACCGACCGACCGACCGACCGACCGACCGACCGACCGACCGACCGACCGACCGACCGACCGACCGACCGACCGACCGACCGACCGACCGACCGACCGACCGACCGACCGACCGACCGACCGACCGACCGACCGACCGACCGACCGACCGACCGACCGACCGACCGACCGACCGACCGACCGACCGACCGACCGACCGACCGACCGACCGACCGACCGACCGACCGACCGACCGACCGACCGACCGACCGACCGACCGACCGACCGACCGACCGACCGACCGACCGACCGACCGACCGACCGACCGACCGACCGACCGACCGACCGACCGACCGACCGACCGACCGACCGACCGACCGACCGACCGACCGACCGACCGACCGACCGACCGACCGACCGACCGACCGACCGACCGACCGACCGACCGACCGACCGACCGACCGACCGACCGACCGACCGACCGACCGACCGACCGACCGACCGACCGACCGACCGACCGACCGACCGACCGACCGACCGACCGACCGACCGACCGACCGACCGACCGACCGACCGACCGACCGACCGACCGACCGACCGACCGACCGACCGACCGACCGACCGACCGACCGACCGACCGACCGACCGACCGACCGACCGACCGACCGACCGACCGACCGACCGACCGACCGACCGACCGACCGACCGACCGACCGACCGACCGACCGACCGACCGACCGACCGACCGACCGACCGACCGACCGACCGACCGACCGACCGACCGACCGACCGACCGACCGACCGACCGACCGACCGACCGACCGACCGACCGACCGACCGACCGACCGACCGACCGACCGACCGACCGACCGACCGACCGACCGACCGACCGACCGACCGACCGACCGACCGACCGACCGACCGACCGACCGACCGACCGACCGACCGACCGACCGACCGACCGACCGACCGACCGACCGACCGACCGACCGACCGACCGACCGACCGACCGACCGACCGACCGACCGACCGACCGACCGACCGACCGACCGACCGACCGACCGACCGACCGACCGACCGACCGACCGACCGACCGACCGACCGACCGACCGACCGACCGACCGACCGACCGACCGACCGACCGACCGACCGACCGACCGACCGACCGACCGACCGACCGACCGACCGACCGACCGACCGACCGACCGACCGACCGACCGACCGACCGACCGACCGACCGACCGACCGACCGACCGACCGACCGACCGACCGACCGACCGACCGACCGACCGACCGACCGACCGACCGACCGACCGACCGACCGACCGACCGACCGACCGACCGACCGACCGACCGACCGACCGACCGACCGACCGACCGACCGACCGACCGACCGACCGACCGACCGACCGACCGACCGACCGACCGACCGACCGACCGACCGACCGACCGACCGACCGACCGACCGACCGACCGACCGACCGACCGACCGACCGACCGACCGACCGACCGACCGACCGACCGACCGACCGACCGACCGACCGACCGACCGACCGACCGACCGACCGACCCACCAACCAACCAACCAACCAACCAACCAACCAACCAACCAACCAACCAACCAACCAACCAACCAACCAATGTTTTAGAATTCTTCATACTTTAATTATTTGATATCTAAATCCTTTAATAACTCTAAAACTATTAACTTTCCCACTCATTATAAATTTTAATATTATCTTAGTTTTATTCTAATACACGTAATTACATTGCTTTTTCGTAAAAAATCCGAATTTATTAAATTTCTATAGGAACCGAGCTAATAAGGTAAAGTCCTTTTTTCCATATAAAACATATCGTCTAAATTTTCAATCAAACATTCCCAAGTCGCCCTTCGACCTATCTTGGTGATTGATACCTTGTTTAAAACAGCTCTCCAGCGCCTACACAGCCACCTGAAAATAAATAAAAAATTTTAATTAGTTTTTTTTATAGACATTTTTATAACTTTAATTTTTGTAAAACTCACCATCTTCACCGTCTGTGCACCTACCGTCCCAATTCTGGATTCAATAGTTGCAGCTCGTCGAGTTCTTTAATCTGACTTCTTCCCCGTTCAAATCCGACCACTGGTTTCCAGGATATTCAATGTTTTAGAATTCGAAAGCCCGCCTACCCACCCTCTTTTTAGTAACATAAATACGACAGTAAAAATTTCAATTTTACAATAGGAATACAACTTTTTTTTTTTTACGTACCTTTTTCTTTTTCTTCTTACCTCTCTTCCCGCTATTCGTGTCGTATCTTGTTGCTTTCTCGCCGTCCTCGGTGCCCCCCCAGCAACCGCCACACCTACAAATTAAGCAAAATTAAATTAATAAAAAATTAAATATGGCGCAAGAGGCGAAAGCGACGGCCAAAAGAGGGATGGTGACCATCAGCGAGAATGATCTCCCGGCTCGGGCTGCTGATATCACTGATCACGAATCTTTTCTCGGGACAATACAGAAGCTCATTGAATGCATTAACAAAGCTTTAGTCGAGACGAACAATGTCTCCCGGGTAAATAAAGAGCTGATTCGTGTAGCAGGCGCCGAAATATTGAAGGCCACTAGGGCTCTTAAGAACACTGATGACTCAGCCCCCGGCTCCGATTCTGCCGCTTCCGCCTCTGCCGCTTCCGCCTCTGCCGCTTCCGCCTCTGCCGATTCCGCCTCTGCCGATTCGGCCTCTGTCGCTCCCGTCTCCCCAATGTCCACGGACCTGAAAAATGAAATTGCCGCCTGCGTGAGGGAGGAGCTTAGAAAGTTCTCCCAACAGACGACACGCGCGCAAGACACGAACGCGCAGCTCAACGCCAACCACCGCTCGTACGCCCAAGCCACGTCTTCCTCCAGCTCTTCAGCAGGCAGCTCCAGCACCGGTCTCCAACAACCTGGAAAGGAAAAAACAATAATTAATAAACCATCAATAATAATTTATCCCACCTCAAATAACAAGAACCGAAAAGAAGTAGCCGAAGAATGGCGCAAGAGCATCAACTTTAGGGAAGTGACGTATACGCCGGCCGGGGTTCAGCCAGTCGGTAAGAACCGTTTGAGGGTGCAGTTTGACACCACCGACCAGCGGGACGAGACTCTCAAACGGTTGCAACCATCGTCGGAGATCCAAGCAGAACCAGCCCGGAGACTGAGACCCATGGTCATTCTCAAAGGCGTATCCAAGCAAACGCCATCGGAAGAGCTCACACAGCTGATAGTAAGACAGAACCTTGAAATAGAGGCATTGCAACCAGGTACCAACGACTTACAATTTAGATTTCAGAGGTCCAACAAAAATAACCACCTATATAATGCGATAATACTAACAACGCCGCAAGTTTGGAAGAAACTGATGGAATTGGGTCGGATAAACATTGACTACCAAAGGGTCCATGTAGAGGAGTTTGTCCCATTGATGCAGTGCTTTAAGTGCCTGCAATACGGTCATTTGAGAAAATATTGCACCGTCGATATAAATCCATGTTCGCACTGCGGCATGGACGACCACTCCTTCTCAAACTGCCCCTCAAAAACCAACACGGAAGCAACAAAATGCCACAATTGCCACAACAGAAACTTAAAACAAAACACTAACACCGACACAGGGCACTCGGCCACGTCGAACAACTGCCCGTTAAAGAATGCTATGCGAAACAGAGTAATTGCCAAAATAGATTATGGAGCATAGCAATTACTGAAAATCATACAGAGCAATGTCAACAGAGGCTATAAAGCCTACAACGAGCTAATAAATTATTTTACCTCACAAGATTATGCCATCGGATTGATCAGCGAACCGTACGTTGGGAATATAAACATCGTTAAAAACATACCTGGATACGAAGTACACCAATTCCCACACAACAACGACCGCATAAAAGCTTGCATCATTATTAAGTCCGGTATAGTTGTTACGTTAGGGATGTCGGAGTACTCGTCTCCAAACCTCTGTATAATCCAAATAGCCACGAAAGGAAGGAAACTTTACCTAGCATCAGTTTACATCGAACCTAAGGTGGACGAAACCAATACGCTCAGTCGACTCGAGTTATTTCTCAAAGCTCACAGACATGCACAAGTATTAATTGGTGGGGACCTTAACGGCTGGCACCCAGCCTGGGGCTCTCCTAGGACAAATAAAAGAGGCAAAGACATCCACTCCCTCGTAATCGCTCATGACCTAGCCATCCTTAACTCCGGAGATGCACCAACATTTTCAATAATCACACATGGTACGAATTGCACTTCAATAATAGACATTACGCTGGCCACAGATAACCTAGCGAATAGAATAGGCAACTGGAAGGTTAACACCGATGCTTGTCCAACCAGCGACCACAACGCAGTTGATTTCACTTTACAGCTCGGCAATCTAGAGATCTGCAAGAGGAAAAAACTGACCACGTATAAATACTCCACTAACAACGTCGATTGGCAAAACTTCAAGACAAATCTGAAACAGCACATTCAAAATACCGACATCGAATCAAAAAACATAGAAACATTCGACACACTCAATGTTGAACTATTTATCTCAGACGTCACCAAAGCCATCCAAAACGTATGCAACAGGACCTTAAAATCGAAAAACAACTTCAGCACCCATATTCCATGGTGGACCAACGAATTGGACACCATGAAAAAGGAGGTGATAAAAATACATCACAGAATGCAGGACCTAATTAGATCAAAAAAACCCATCGGACCCATCATTATCGAACGGAACGAACTTAAGACCAAATACGCTTTAGCCATTCAAAAAACTTCAACGGAGCACTTCAGACAGTTTTGCTGCAAACAAGGAAAAGAAAACGTCTGGTCCTTAACGAACAGACTCCTGAAGAACTTGCCTCCACCAAAACCCTGCGTGACCGTTTGCACCGGCAACTCTGGTCATACTTCAACAACCGTCGACACCGCACAGTCTCTGCTGGATAAATTTTACCCGGAAGATACGGAGGACACCACAGAACAACAAAAACAATTACGAGCCGACATGACAACGTTACCTAATACACCAAATGACAGACCATTCACAGAAGAGGAGGTTCTGGACAGCTTAAAATCAATGAACCCCAACAAGGCGCCAGGTCCGGACCACCTTACTTCTGACATCTGCCTCGCTTTCACATCTGAATTCGTTAGCATAGTCACCAAGATTATGAACAGGTGTCTCGAACTCTCTTACTTTCCGACGGAGTGGAAAACGGCACACGTCATAATTTTGCCAAAACCAAACAAAACAGACTACGCAAACACCGCAGCATACCGCCCAATTGGTCTTTTAAACATCTTCGGTAAACTTTTGGAAAAACTGATCAGCACCAGATTGACGTACCACCTCGATAAAAACAATCATAACAACCCACTACAGTACGGGTTCAAGAGCCAGACATCGACTGTTGATGCACTTTCCAAAGCCGTTAACATTATAAAAGAGGCTAAAATCGAAAAACAATTCATTATAGCAATATCCCTCGACATACAAGCGGCGTTTGACAACGCATGGTGGCCGGTCCTCTTCAAGAGACTAAAACTGGCACAGTGTCCGCGCAACTTGTACAAACTTATCTTGAACTATGTGCAACAACGGAAAGTTTCATTAAACTTTGCCGATGTCACAACGACCAAATTCATGAGTAGAGGATGCATACAGGGCTCTGTGTGTGGCCCCCAGTTTTGGAATTTAGTACTCGACGATTTATTTGATATTAAACTGCCGGAGGGGTGCCACATGCAGGCTTTTGCTGACGACGTCCTCCTCATCATTAAAAACAAAAGGCTATCGGATCTACAAATTTCAGCGAACAAAGCTTTGGAAGCCATAGCTCATTGGGGTGAAGAGGTGAAACTGACCTTCGGTCCTAATAAGACCCAGGTAATCACTTTTACACCGAAGGCCAGGGCAGTCAAAATCATGTTCAACGGCATCGAATTACAATTTGTAGACGAAATAAAACTTCTTGGGATTATCATAGACAAAAATTTAAAGTTCATTAGACATGCTAAATATGCTATTAATAAATCAACCATAATATACAACAAACTCTCAAAATATGTGCGACCCACGTGGGGAGCACATCCCGACAATATTAGGACTATATATAAGCAAGTGATCGAACCGATAATAACCTACGCTGCCGGAATATGGGGAACAGCTACCAAATATGAGACCGTCAAGACGCAACTAAGAACCCTTCAAAGGGGCTTTGCAATTAAAATTATAAGATCCTTCAGGACGGTCTCAGCAACCGCAGCCATCGCCCTCGCACGACTTACCCCACTACACCTAAAAGTTAATGAAATAGAAACGGTAGAACTTTCAAAAATCCTAGGCACATCACCTTTCGTCCCAAACGACATCACTCTTGAAAAGCCAATCAAAATCCACGAGTTGCTCCACCCGGCCGATAGGAAAAACATAGAAATCATCAACGCTACCACACAAGAAGAAATTAACGACAAATGCTCTCCAAACAGCACAGTCATATATACCGATGGCAGCAAAAGCGACGGCACGGTGGGTGCTGCCTTCGTTGCTTGCAAACCGGATGGTCTGAAAATAACCAAAAAATTTAAATTACACCCCACATGTTCCAACTACCAAGCTGAGCTCTACGCCATCCAACAAGCCTGCAGATGGGCAGTGCAACATAAAATCAGTAATCTAATAATACTCTCAGACTCACTATCCGGCCTGCACGAAATAAGCAACAAAGATAGTACCAACCCCGCTGCAGCTGAAATCCATAAAGACGTTAAGACCATAAACGACAACAACGGTAATGCATCATTCGTCTGGATCAAGTCGCATATAGGGCTCGTAGGTAATGAGGAGGCCGATGTCGCAGCTAAGGCTGCGGCAGTATCACACAGGTCCTTTGAGTACTGTAAATACCCTATAAGCTTAGTCAAGCATGAAGTTAAAAAGATGAACATAATTGGCTCCAACGAAATTTACAACACCGGGTCACAAGGGGAACATACTAGAAAATTCTGCCCAAATCTAGAAGCTATCCACAATCTTTTTAACACGGTCACCCCATCTTTTGAATTAACCCAGATACTCACTGGTCACGGGTACCATCTCGCTTATTTACACCGGTTTAAGATCAAATCAACCGATAAATGCCCTTGTGACCTGACTACATCTCAAACAATAAAACACCTCCTCGAAGAATGCCCGAAGTACAATAGCTCTAGGTACGAACACCTCTCAACTTGTAGCTTCGAAGGTATTGAAGAACCATTCACCATCTCTAAAATTATCCTAAAAAATTCCACCACCAAAACATTTTTAAATCACGTCGACAAAATAGTAAATACCTTAAAGAAATTTAATGAGAACATATCATAACGATCTTATTCTATTTTATATGTATCTTTTACTTAATTAATTTACACAAAAAAAAAAAAAAAAATCTAATCATAAGCATTACTAAATTCTAGCAAAGATCACAAAAGCAAAAGGCCGCCCGTATACCATAGCGAGGACCTGGAGCTTAAAGAAAAGATTAAAAAAAAAAAAAAAAAAAAAACCAACCAACCAACCAACCAACCAACCAACCAACCAACCAACCAGATTTTCAGTAGTTTTTTTTATAAAAAATTTTCTTTTTCCCAAATTATTCCCCTTTATAGTTCCGTGCTCCGGGCACCCTCAGTCTGTTTTATTATTTTAATAGGTGCGTCTTGACAAGACGTTTCTTTAGACACCACTCCCGCATAAATCCGACTTATAGATCTCGAGATTTTCACCATTTTAGTTTTTGAAAGCCCGCCCATCCACCCTCTGTTTATTAATATAATTACGACAGTAAAAATTTCAATTTTACAATAGGATTATAATTTTTTTTTTTTTTAGTAACATCTTTTTTTTTTTTTTTTCTTTCCTTTCTTCCCGCCAGTCTTGTTGTCTCTTGTTGCTTTCCGTTCCGTTTGTTGCCGTTCTCGTTACTGCCGTAGCAATTGCCATACCTATAAATCAAATAAAACAAAATTAATAAAAATTGAATATGGCGCAAGCGCCGAAAGCGGCGGCCAAGAGAGGGATGGTGATCATCAGCGAGGATGATCTCCCGGCTCGGGCTGCTGATATCACGGATCACGACTCTTTTCTCGAGACAATAGAAAAGCTGATTGACTGCATTAATAAAGCGTTAGTCGAGACGAACAATGTCTCCCGGGGAAATAAAGAGCTGATCCGTGTAGCAGGCGCCGAAATCCTAAAGGCCACTAGAGCTCTCCAGAATACTGAGGACTCAGCCGCCGGTTCCGCCTCTGCCGCTTCCGCCTCTGCCGATTCCGCCTCTGTCGCTTCCGTCTCCCCTATGGCCACGGACCTGAAACAAGAAATTGCCGCCTGCGTGAGGGAGGAACTTAGAAAGTTCTCCCAACAGACGACACGCACGCAAGACACGCACGCGCAGCCCAACGCCAACCACCGGTCGTACGCCCAAGCCGCGTCTTCCTCCAGTTCTTCAGCAGGCAGCTCCAGCACCAGTCTCCTACAACCTGGAAAAGAAAAAATAAGAGTCAATAAACCTTCTTTAATAATTTATCCCACCTCAGATGATAAGAGCCGAAAGGAGGTAGCCGAAGAATGGCGCAAAAGTGTAAGTTTCAAGGGAGTTAAATACGCGCCGGCTGGCTTTCAGACGGTCGGTAAAAACAAACTAAGGGTCGAATTTGATACGCTGGACCAACGTAATGAGACACTACAACGCCTGCAGCCTTCTGAAAACATTCGTGCGGAACCGTCAAAGCAACTGAGTCCCATGATCATCCTGAAAGGTGTCTCTAGAAACACGCAAGCGGATGAGCTCGTGACGCTCATCGTAACGCAAAATAGCGAGATAGAGGCACTGCAGCCGGGGACTGAGGAGCTGAAGTTTAGGTTTGAGCGGCGAAATAAGAATGAAAACCTATATAACGCAGTATTCTTAACTTCACCGCGAGTATTCAAAAAAATCATGGAGTTAGGCAGACTAAATGCAGATCACCAGCGCATTCATGTGGAGGAGTTCGTGCCTCTGAGGCAGTGTTACAAGTGTTTACAATTCGGTCATTTAAAGAGATACTGCACCAGTGGTACGGACTCATGCGCTCACTGTGGGGAAAATACACATACATACAACACCTGCCCAACCAAAGACAACCCTGAAATGCTAAAATGCTGCAATTGTAGCAGCAAAAACATGAGACTTAACACCACATCAGATACTAGCCATTCACCCACGTCAGATATATGCCCACAAAGAAATGCTATGCGAAACAGGATCATAGGTAGAATAGATTACGGGGCATAGCAATTAATGAGGATAATACAGTGTAATGTCGATAGAAGCTACAATAGTCACAATGAATTTATTAATTACTTCGTTTCGCAGGGATATGACATCGGCCTGGTCAGCGAACCCTACGTTGGCAACATGAACACAATGAAAAACATCGCTGGATTTGAAGTACACCAGTTCTCAAACAACAACCGAGTTAAATCATGCGTGATTGTCAAATCGGGTATCACGGCCACACTAGGCATGTCTAAATACTCGTCTCAAAATTTAAGTATTGTGCAGATAATTACAAAAGGTCGAAAATTATTTATCATTTCGGTATACATTGAACCAAAAGACGATGAGAACTGTACACTGAACCGGTTGGAAGTTTTCCTAAAAGAGCATAGACATGCCCATGTTATAATTGGAGGTGACTTCAACGGATGGCACCCCAATTGGGGCTCCTCCAAAACCAATAAGAGGGGAGTTGAAGTCAATAATCTAGTGATATCACAAGATCTGATCATAAGAAACACCGGAAATACCCCCACCTTTTCAACAACAAATCACAGCACTATCCGTACTTCAATAATCGACATTACACTGTATTCGGATAATATCTCGCGCAGAATTCAGGACTGGAGAATCAATACTGACGCTTGCCCGACCAGCCAACACCAAGCCATTGACTACATTTTAAATTTAGGCAACATACAAATCTGTAAGAGGAAAAAACAAAGCACATATAAATTCGTGACTGACAATGCCGATTGGGAAAATTTCAAAACTAACCTGAGAGACACATTTCATAACAACAATATTGAAATCAACAAAACAGACGACTTGAACACGAGTGATCTTGAAAAATTCATCGAGGCGTTAACAAAGGCAATACAAAATACGTGCGACAATTCATTTAAACGGAAAAAACAATATAACATTCATGTACCTTGGTGGAATTCGGAATTAGAGAACATCAAAAAACAAGTAATTAAAATGCATCACAGGATTCAGGACCTAGTTAGATCAGGTAAATCAATCGAAAATGCCATAGTGGAAAGGAATGAACTGAAAGAAAAATATTCCAAAGCAATAAGGCAGACTTCGACGGAACACTTTCGAGATTTTTGTAGCAGACAGGGCAAAGAGAATGTTTGGTCTTTAACCAACAGACTCTTAAAGAACAGCCCTCAAGCTACACCATGCCAAACCGTCTGCACTAGCAACTCAAGTCATACATCCTCATCCGTCGAAACTGCAAATTCCCTGCTCAGCAAATTCTATCCAGAGGATACCATAGATAAGTCAGATACACAACGACAACTGCGAGTCAAAATGATGGAAATACCGAATACAAGGGACGATAAACCTTTCACCGAGGAGGAAGTGCTCGGATGTTTGGAGTCAATGAGCGCCAAAAAAGCTCCTGGCCCAGATCATTTGACTGCGGACATCTGCCTTGCAACAACATCTGAATTCTTAGGAATTATCACAGAGACTATGAATAAATGCCTAAAACTAGCCTATTTCCCGAAAATCTGGAAAACTGCACAGGTAATAGTCATTCCCAAACCCAATAAAGTAGAATACTCAGACACCTCAGCCTATCGTCCCATAGGCCTCATCAACATTCTAGGTAAAGTATTAGAAAAGCTGGTTTGTAAAAGACTAGCTTATCACATGGACAAAACAAATTTCTCCAATCCCTTACAGTATGGTTTTAAGGAACAAAGATCAACTATGGATGCACTAAGAACAGCCCTAAATACCATCTCGGAGGCAAAAAACAACAAACATCTAGTTATAGCAGTCTCATTAGATATACAAGCAGCTTTCGACAATGCTTGGTGGCCTATCCTCTTCAAGAGACTCCACCAAGCCAATTGTCCAAAAAATATATATAGGATCATCCTGAATTATGTTCAAGACCGTACTGTAATTTTAAACTACGCCGACATCACCACTACAAAAACTATGACTAGGGGCTGTATACAGGGTTCAGTATGCGGCCCGCTATTCTGGAACATTATTCTGGATGACTTGTTTGACGTAAATCTGCCGGAGGGCTGTCATCTGCAGGCCTTTGCGGACGATGTCCTCTTGATTGTCAAAGCAAAAAAGCCAATGGACATACAGTTAATTACCAACAAAGCCCTGGATCTGATAGTCAGATGGGGGGAGGATGTCAAACTCAAATTTGGACCGAACAAAACCCAAGTTATAGCTTTTACACCCAAAGCTAAAACAGCTAGACTAGTATTAAACGGACTAGAACTAAAATACGTAGACGAGATTAAATTATTAGGTATCATCATAGACAAAAATTTAAAATTCATTCCACATGTAAAATACGTTATTAATAAATCATTAGCTATATACAATAAGTTATCCAGATTTGTCAGGACTACTTGGGGGGCTCATCCGGAGAATATACGTATAATCTACAAACAGGTCATAGAACCTACGGTAACTTACGCAGCTGGAGTGTGGGGCTCAGCTGTCAGGTTTGAAACCGTGAAAAACCAGCTTAGGTCCCTCCAAAGAAGCTTTGCTACGAAAATTATTAGATCATTTCGTACCGTTTCGGCAACAGCAGCCATCGCTCTAGCTCGATTAACCCCACTACACTTAAAGGTCAGGGAAGTAGAGGTTATAGAGAGTGTTAAAGCTATAGGTACTACGCCCTTACTCCCTGACGATATAAGTATGGAAAAACCAGTTAGAAGCTGTGAGCTTCTTCATCCAGCAGACCGCAAAGTCATCGAATTTAAATATGCAGTTTCACAAGATGACATAAATAAGCTTTGCTTACCGGAGAGTACTCTCGTTTTCACGGACGGGAGTAAACACTCCGAAAATAAAGTTGGCGCTGCCTTCGTGGCATATTTACCCAGCGGCAACAAAGTCACTAAAAAGTACAAGCTGCACGGTGTATGCTCTGTATATCAGGCGGAATTATTAGCCATCCAAAACGCATGCTCTTGGGCAATTCAAAATAACATCACAAAACTCACCATTTTGTCTGACTCATTATCAAGCATGTACGAAATTAAAAATAAAGACAGCACAAATCAAGCAGTAGCAACAATACATAGAGACATCCATAATATAATAGATAATAACGGTGAAGCTATATTTATTTGGGTTAAGGCACATGCGGGCATTATCGGAAACGAGGAAGCTGATGCGGCTGCCAAGGCAGCAGCTGAATCTCATAAAGCATTCGAATTCACAGAATTTCCAATCAGCCTAGTAAAACATAAGATAAAAAGTATACACAAATCAGAATCAGAAAAAATTTTCAACACAGGGATTCAAGGTCAGCACACAAGAAACCTGTGTCATGACCTGGAAACAATTCACAATCTTTTTGCAGTTCTGACACCATCGTTTGAAATGACCCAGGTCCTGACAGGGCACGGATACAACCTTGCATACCTATACAGATTCAGAATAAAAATCACAGATCGCTGCCCCTGTAACTCCGATACTCCGCAAACAATTAAACACCTCTTGGAGAGCTGCCCTAAATATAGCTTCACAAGAAATGAGCATACTTTCACCTGTAACATGGAAAATATAAATGATCCCTACAACATTCCGGAAATAATAAAAAATCAAAAATGTATAAAAAGCTATGAAAATCACGTGAAGAAAATAATTCAAAACTTAAAAGATTTTAACAAAGACATTATTTAAAAACTAGTATAGATACGTATATATATGGTAATATCCATATTATTGTATTTATTAAAATATATACATATATATATATATATTAATAAAAAATAAAAAAATAAAAAATAAACTAAAATATATATATAAACAAACAAACAAATATTATTAGTACATATAAGGAAAACATAAAAGTTTTGGATCGCCCGTATCCCATCGCGAGGATCCAACACTTACAAAATGGATTATTAAAAAAAAAAAAAAAAACCAACCAACCAACCAACCAACCAACCAACCAACCAACCAACCAACCAACCAACCAACCAACCAACCAACATGTACCGACGCGTTACACATATGTATCAACGTGCTACACATATGTACCGACGTGTTACACATATGTACCGACGTGTTACACATATGTCTCAACAATGTATCACATATGTACCCATGCGATACACATATGTATCGACGTGTTACACATATGTACCGACATGTGTTTCACATATGTACCAACAATGTATCACATATGTACCGAAGTGTTACACATATGTCCCAACAATGTATCACATATGTACCCACGCGTTACACATATGTATCGACGTGTTACACATATGTACCGACATGTGTTACACATATGTACCGACGTGTTACACATATATATACCGACATGTTACACATATGGACCGACGTGTTACACATACGTTCTATTAGCGATTCTACAGCGCATACCGAGAAATCACGCTAACATGGTGGTGTTACTTTGCAGCCGGCAAGGAAACTACACGTTCTTGACGACCGACCGACCCACCCATGGAGCTTCCCTGGAGCACACATGGAGTACCCCTGGAGCACACATGGAGCACCCCTGGAACACACATCGAGCATCCCTGGAGCACACCTGGAGCACCCATGGAGCACCCCTGGAGCACCATCCAAGAACTGTTACTAGGTGTAAGAAAAATTACTGTTACAAGGAGACAGGCAAACATAAATTTAATGCCAGGCAAGTCCTAAGTTTTGTGTTGAAATGTGTAATCCGCGGGAACGTTTTGGTGAGGAAATATGTGTAAATTAATTAATTAAATTAATTAATTAATATCAGTTGTGTCTACGAGGATATTTATAATTTAGCTGATGAGGGAAAAATAACTATGAGTAGCTAAGAAAGATGGGAGGGCCACTTTCCCGGTAGAACGGATTATATGACCCTACAAAGATTTCAAAGCAAAAATTATTTTTTGTGACTCTCAGTATCAACACATCATCTATGATATTCGTAACCAAAGGAAATATCCAAACAGGACAACAGTGGAGCAATTGAAATACCACCGGATGATGGATGGCGAATGAAATATGAAATTACAAGAGGCGTTACTCCTGCATCATCGAATGTCGACGCTCGCCAATAATATTATTTTTGAATTTCATTTAAATATCTGGGATTGAAGATTAGAATTTTGCTGCTGCTTGTCTGCTGGATATTGATCTGGTAGAACATTAGCATTTTAAAATAAGAACATTAGCATTTTAAAATAATGATTTTTAGAACGATTATTGACTTACATAAAATTTCTAAATATTGTAAATACAATAAAACCTGAAAGAGTACGGTACATCAAGATACCTACTATACATTCAATTTAGAATTAAATTGTATGATAATTAGATTTATAACTAAACTATTTAACCTAACCTCTATGTAATTGTAAAATACAATAAAAAATATATGTTTCGAGCACATAGTAGTTATTCGGAAACACTTAACATCTGAACTATGTACTTAACAAATATGTCCCTTAATATTTTTTTAAATCTGAAGATAAATTATACCATATACAATTTACATTACACTATTTTAGTGTACTTAATCGTTGTAGTCCAGTACATTACTAGAAAATACTCGTGATAATTCCGCTTTAACTTGCATTACCTTAAAATCACAATATATCTTGTCATTCGTGAAGATGGAATGTAATAGAACAAAAGTACAAAGTATTTTCAATTTTATTTAACTTTATTGAAAATGTTATAAACTTGCTAAATTATTTAATTGTAAACAATCAAGCCGGGCAAGACAGAAATGAAAACATCTAATGCCTGATTAACCCTGAGGCTAATTAGGCTGCAGCCGAGGGCGCGACGATCAGGGGTCGCGCTGATATCGTGTTTTCGTAATGAAATGAAATGAAATGTCTTTATTTTGTAAAGGCCTACGGGGGCACTTACAAATTGTCAGTTACATTTTTTTTCGTACAATCGGATCTCCTCAACTGAGAAGATCCGGCAAGAAAATCAGCGGGTTTGTCTTTTTTCTTATTTATATCTATTTTTTTTTTCAATATAATTACAATCATGTTTTTTTTTACATGGTAATGAAAGTTAGCTCCAGTATCTTGCCTTACAGTTTAGCAAAAGAGAGCCCTGTTTTGCAAGATATGCTACACTTTGACATTTATTAAATATACCATAGTAATGCATATTATTGCTCAGTCCCTAGCTGTTTTTGTCTTCTATGTAATCAGAATTTTTATAATACGCTTTACGGCAGAGTTTAATCTTAACTTAATGCTTTGAACTTATTCATTGACAAATTTCTGATTTCAACAGGAAGTTTCTTATAAAAGCGTATACATTGACCCATAAAAGAATTTGCATCTACCCTACATATTACACACTTGGTGGGGGCGCGTATTCATAATTAGCCTAGGGCGGGTAGAACTCTTGATGAGTCGCTGACTATACTACTACTATATGTAGTTTGCTTTACTACTATTATATCTACTATACTATAATAGGAATAGAAATGTTCAACATTTGTGTAGTTGTTTGGCCAGGGGTCGAACCCGGAACCTACTGTGAGACATCCTGTTATGATCTCTAGTCCGCTTAGTGAATCGTTAAAGTTGAATATGCATTATCGGTATTTTATTAGAAAAAGTTATCGTAGACCATACTTCATCCCTCCACCCATAAGCCTTTTGAGGTCCACCGCTTGACATAGACTTCCTCACCTCACGCATAGACCTCTCCTGTGCCTTCTGTATCCAATGGTTTCCCGCTGCCTTCTTCAGATCATCGGTCTACCTGGAGGAACGGCAACCTGTGCTGCCTTTAGTTAAGCGTCGCCCTTTGATAACTTTTCTTCCCCAACGATTATTGGTCCTTCGATTGATGTGGCGGATCCATTACCGCTTCAGCTTGCATAGACAAGACTTAGTAAGTGGAATTTCCAATAATTCATCAGCGATTATGTACTCTACAATAATAATCTAAGTACATATATAATCTACATAAAGATACATTTAGGTGAAAAAATAGTGCTACCAACATAATGAAAAATAACATTTATCTACCTTTTTACGTAAAAATAGGTATGAATAAAAAACCTGATAATAAAAATACATCTCTAGGTTTATTAATCAGTATATCACATTATGATGCGGCGTCTACTGCTTGGTGGCGGCTTCGTGCAGCTTCTTCTGCACCTCCTCGGCTTGCTTCACGAAGTCGTCGTAGGCCTCCTTGATCTTGGGCGCCAGCTTCTTGTTGGTCTCCTCCACGTTAGCGGCGACTTCCTTGGCGAGCTTCTGGGTTTCCTGTAATAATACAAATGTTTAAAGTTAAGATTTTTAGAACGGACTGTTTTGTTTCCCTTAAATGCATATTATTTGTACAGTTTGAGCCGGCAAATTTCATTCCGCCTAATAATCAAAAATCTAAAATTATCAATGTTTATCTACTATAATATACATGTTTTATACATAAAACCTTCCTGTTGAATCAATCTATCTATTAATAAATACCGCATTAAAATCCGTATCGTAGTTTTAAAGATCCAAGTAATAAAATAGGGAATCATACATAGGGAGAAACCGCGAGAAGCGACTTTGTTTTAAACTATGTAGTGAAGATGGCAATCACAACCGTTTCATGCTAGAACTTTGTATGTCGGTGTCTTCTCCTTCGTCGAACTCCATAGGTTTGACCAACTGATGAATGATTTTTGAGCGTACTTATGTATTTTTTATCCGATTGAAATAGCAAACGAGCATAGGACATGATGGTAAGTGGTCACCGCCCCGCAAGGACATTTGTAAGCAACTCTAACGTAGTGTTTATCCGAATTCAATCATAGATGCGTTTCTACTCACAAGGTGATCATTCATATAAAAGTGTGCCAGCAACCACACTCCTCCATCGAAATGTAAGATATGCTTCACGCTAGAGATACCTCCGCCTCACCTAGGCGGAGGTATCTCCCGGTCAGACTACACTGGTTCTACCACCTGGTAAAAAATGGACATATATAACCAACCCAGATAAGATCTGTATTGTCGGCCACAAATAAGTTGCTACCCCTGAGCAATGAGTCAACCTTACTAGATTGAATGCAAAAGCTCTTAAGACTTGTGGTCTTCCGCAGCAATCAATGTGGCGGTGTTACAGCAGGAATGGTAATAGGGTTGTCGCGTTAGATGTGTCGCCTGCACGTACCTGCACGGTGTTCTGCACGGCGGTCTGCAGCTTGTCGCGCAGCGCGGTGGCCTGCTGCTCCACCTCGGGGTGCGCCTTGCGCAGCTCCTCCGCGGTGTGCTCCAGGTTGGTGCGCGCCTGCTCCAGCGCCTCCTTCGCCTTGCCGTTCGCGTCGCTCAGCTGGAAAACACGCACGTCACGCGTCAGTTTTGAATAAAAATAATGACTATAAGTACGGTCAAAGGTTCAAGGGTTCCAGATTCACGTTTTTGGTTTTTGCGGGTTAAAAATTTCATTTATTGGGGACAAAAAATCTCTATTTACGGTAGTGATGTAACGAGTGTCGTTATTTGAACATTCGCGATTGCGAAATTAACTGCCGACATTCTCGAATGCGAATATGAATGTCGGTTTTTTTCAGTTTTTGGTATAGGGTGCCGAAGGATCTAGATTTGACGACCTTTTTTTAGTTTCGTCAAACTGAATTTCTTTGAGTAGGTACTTGACGAATTCTGTATTCGCGGCCGAACGTAAACTCCGCGAATAAGGAGACTTACTGAACACGATTTTGTTTAATAAACAAACGGAGGTACCGTATTATGCTTTGGAACTAATATTTAAATATAGTGAGTCGATTATAAACATGTTTTATTATCATAATAATAGCTAGTGCTCCTATATTACTAAATATTATTTCAGTAAGTACTTTTATTAATAGAAAGCTACATAAATAAATACAAATACAATGAAATCAGTTATGAAATCCATTTACTAATGAAATTTAACTGTCTATTACCCGTAAAGGTATTTTTTAAATCATCACAAAAACAACGACTTAAAGCTATTATTAATATTGTTTGCATGTTCCTACAACTTCTTATGTACACTGTTAATTAGTAGTTACTTTCGAAAATATTTGTTCAATTTTAACTACCAAAATACTTATTAATTTCCATGCGTTTCTCGACTTAACATAATCACACAATTGCGGTGGAGCAAATAGTCACAAAAAAAATGGTTCTTAATTCAGCTTTTCTTCATACTTACGTCACCACTCCCCAGTTACATCAGCAAAGAAATGAGCATTTTAATAAAGCTGTGCTATCAGTAATATGTAGAGGGCGATAACACTGAACTTGCAATTAGGCACTTATCTGGACCTTGGCCGGGGGTCGCGGTCGCGGATAACGCACGAAAGTGATTGCGGATTTTGTGACTACCTAGACATTATACCACAGGCCTGTAACTATACCTAACTTTGATATGAAAATTTGAATGTTAAAATTTATAAAACTGTTCTTGTAGCTCGGTAGTTTAACCGTTATCAATGTATGAAAACGAACCAAATAATTTCGGTTATTTAAATTGAAATAATATTGTTTCAATTTAGGTATTAATTAATTTAGCAAATTAATTAATGTTAGAATTATCCTTAAATAATGTTGATTGTCTGACTATAATCTAATTAGTAGTGACACAATAATAAGCAGGCGAACTGCTCCTGCTGTAGCTCATGGACATCTATGGATATTCCAAATAAAGCTGGTCTATGTTTAGAAACGAATACTCGATGCTTATGACGTTACAATTACACAGGTAGGCTTCAAATTAGGCGTTCCCAAAACATATTTTTTATTTTTATACCACCTCATTACAAATTCACTGTAACGCGTAAAAATATTGAAAGCTTTACCTCAGCGCGTATTGTTTTAGGTTCGATCGTAGTGTTCTCTAGTGGAAGATTGAAATTTTCAATCCAACTAATATTTATCTAGGATGGTTGAAATTTGTACTTGCCTATCGCGACACTTATAGGGTTAATAAATATAATGTTTTGAAAACTTACAGCGCCCTGAAGGCTGGTGGAGAGCGCGGAGAGCTGCTGCAGCACGGAGTCGGAGCTCTCCTTGAGCGCCTTGTTCACCTCCTGCGTGTTCTTGGAGTTGACCAGCGCGTTCAGCTGCTCGTTGAATGTCTTGGAGAACTCCTGCGCGTGCTTCTCCAGCTCCTGCAGCGGCGTGGGCGCGTCGCGACGCACCGTCTTGCCGGACGCCTGTCACAAACACATCGTGTTCACCTCTTACTGTACTGCGAGTATTGCGTGAATGATGGACTCTAGGTGACTCGCTTGAAAATATCAAGAATGACCGTCTTTTGGTATTAATATTGTAATTTTTAAATTAGCATAAAGTTCCATAAAGTAAAGACGTAGTCTCCATAGAGAATAGAGACGTTCAGTTCTTATTTTAGAAGATTTAATTAAAAATGTCGTTCTCTTCTTGGTTCTTTTGAAAAAAATAAGTAAAATGATTATTGCAATGATGAAAGAGATTTAAATGATAACTCACCAAAGCCAAGCAGGCGACGAGAACGAGGAACTTAGCGGCCATCGTGTTGAGAACTGAGGTGCTGGGCGGAGCGGTGTGTTGCGGAGGCGAGGGACGAGTGTGGCGAGAGAGGGCGGCGGCGGCGTTATATGCCGCGGAGGGATGGTCGCGGGGCGGGCGGGGGGTCGGGGGCGAAACTTTCCTGCACTCGGCAAACACGACGCGCCCTTCGCCCTGCCGTGGACAAACAGCAAACACATTAGTAACGAGGTAATCTGCAGTAATGGTCACCGATAGCGCGGCCCTGACCCGCCTATCGCCGGCCGCATCCGGGAGCCGCCTGCCAGCTGCTGGCCACTGCAGCTCCTAACTCGCGGTACCGACGTACGCATCAGAGCTTCTGTATGGAAAACATGTGCTATGGGGTTGCAATTTGGGCTTGTCTTTCTTTGTTTCTTGACGGGAAGCCCTTCACATCGTCAAATGAAACCCATTGAGGTTACATTTACGCGTGTAGCTTGGATATTTTTAAAAACTCTCAATGCCTTACCTATACAAAGTGCTGTTTAGCAGGCAATGTAAGTATCAAAAACATATATTCGATATACGATAGGAAATATTTTAAATACATTTTCATTCTCTAATAACAACAGTTAGTGTAAAGGCCCTTTAAACGACTCCCCAAATATGGTGGAGATTCTTTCATCTATTTTTCGTGTATGATTGTTTATGTATCTTTACCGTTTATTTCTCGATCCCTCGAGCGATTCAGGTAATTCTTACGTCAATGTAACTACAGAAAGACCCTTGTTATTAGGCAAAATTGAAGTGACGGACTCACCTTTGACTTGCAAAAACATCCAGGAAGCCACTTGCGGGCATCCCGGGAAGGACGGCGGTATGTGTGGTCGTATACCGTCGCAAAGACTAGACCGGGTGGTGGGCCCAGCCGCCAATCTGGGAGGAGACCGATGGGGCAACGCGCTTAGAGGATTCCGGTTGCGTTCCTTTGGAGATCCCGGAGTCCTCTTTATAGCGCCGAGGACGGCTACCGGGGGTTTAAGTGCGGTAAAAATCCCACATAATCCTGCGTCGCTCCCACGGCGTCGGGTACCTTTTGAAGGTTTCCCCCTCGAGGACAAAAAAGGCACATGGCAGGCATAAGTTCATCCAGTTATAACCTACTACCTGAGATGCCGTTTATGTAAGTACATACGTGCAATATGATATAATATACAATACAAGTAAACAATGGCCTTTGTACCTCATAATAACGCGTCGGCTCAGTGTCATTACAGAGAGAACCATCATTATGTTTCTTATCTCGTTTTAAAAATCATATAAATATTACTATTGAGTGTCAATTAATAGAATTTAGCTCATTTCCAAGTACATGGAAGAAATTAATACCTACCTAGATTATATTATCCAGTTTACCTTACCTAGTGGGCCTAACATGGGCCAAATAATCACCTTGATAAATCTTTCAACGTCGTCCAAAGATGTTTCGAGGCCCAAAATTGTATAAACTGTAATAAATGCACGAAACCGCGATGGAAATAGTGAAGCGTAGGTCTAAAGTCAGACTGATGCGGGGTTGCTTCGCGAATTGTGTTTGAAATTCAAGTTATTTCGAAATTTATTAATTTTTCAAAAAATTCAAATTGTAATCAACTCTTGAAGATGTTTGTATACATTAAATATTATTCTCAATAGGTATATAAAAGTTTTTTTAATCATTTTCACTGTTAGCCAATTTAGAACTTTTTATAATTTAGGAGTACCAAACAAACATGGAGACCATCTGATCTCATATAAAAATAAGCTGGCAACCACACCTTTCCACCACAACACAACACGCTAGAAATGTAAAACTGATATTCTTATGATTTTAAACCTTCGGCCAGCGACAACATAGCCTTAGGCTGTGTTGTCGTTGCCTTCGGCTAAAAATCGGACCGATACTACCTTACAGTCATTGTATAAACGAAGGTATTACACTTTTATGTGACCTGCGACACATGCTTTATTTATTACACATGTTTTTCTAAACTTCATATGTCATAGTAAGAGTAGTTAAAGAAGTAAAAAGCCATCATGGAATGCTATCACACAGCTGCGATGCAAAGTCCGGAGCTACTGATACTATAAAATTAAAAAATAGAAATACAATTGAAAAGGCAATTATAAATTACATTTATGATTTGTTCTAAATGGGCGTATAAAATCGTAACATGTAAAATTAAGAAGTAGCATCTTATTAAATACTTATTTTCCAGTTGATTCCAACCTCTGAAAATCTGAATATATCCTCCATGAAACCTACATTAACCGACATTTTGGGACGCGATGTTGTTCAATCATTCAAACTAGGGAAAACATATTTTTACTGTATTCTATAGGATTTATTCTACTCCTATTATGCATTACTGCATAATCAGAATATTTTTATAAAAAACTAGTTGCGCCCTGCGATTTCAACCTTTTTTAAAAAAATATATCGTAAAAATATATAAAAATCATAAACTTTATCAATAACTACCGTAAAAAAAATATATATAAAGGGAATTTATAGCAACTAACATTAACATTAAGTAGAGACGCCGCGACGGCATATCTCCAGCTCCGCTTTAAGCGATTTGTTTGTATCATTTTGTACCTGTAATCTCTTCAAAAGTATTTAACTGAATGATGCAATGTATAGAAATTAGCTTACCAAATAATCTATTGTTTTATCATACTTAAACTTCAGAAGATAGATACATACTATAGGTGACTTTTCAACCGGTCCTGTTATATTCAGAATTTTGTAGTACATTTTAGGTATCTCTTAAAATGTAGCCAGCATTAGCGTTGTAAATAAAAAAATATGATACTCGTTATAAAACACCGACATACTTCATTTAAACCAAAATATGCTACAAATTAAAAAAAAACACTCTTCTCGTAATCGCTGTTTTCATAAAATTTATGAATCTCAGGTCATTATTGTCCCACTGCTGGGCAGGGGTTTTCTCTCACAACGAGAGAGTTATAGACCATAGTCTAACGTGCTGGCCAAGTGCGAATTGGTAGACTTCATACACCTCCAAAAACTTTTTTTTAAAGAAGTCTCGGGTGTGTAGGTTTTCTTATCTATGTCTGTCGTAATAGACGACTAAAATGGGATTCAGTAAACTGACAGACAAAGATAAAATGTCTCTAACTTATATATTTTTCCATCATAAAAGGCGATAAAGCTCTTTATTATTTCTTCTACAACCGCAAAAGGGACTTCTAAATATTTTACCTTATAATAGGTATAAGTAAAGTTGCTGGGCTGGGAATCAAACCCAAACCTGAGCTGGCTCTTTATCGTAGTCTCTACAAGACAATATTGATTTTACGAAAAGCCGGTATTGGTAGTTTATTCTTTGAATTGAATAATAGTTCCCAACGATCCCTAATGGCCACTAATGGGCCGCGACCGTCGCCGCTGTGTGCAAATAAACAGCGGCCAGTAATTGCCTTAAGTAGGTAATTACGACCGACTGGCTTCTGTTAAGGGAACAGACCCGAACCGCGTGATGTATTTTTGACAAGTTTTGACCCCCCCCTTGATGACCAACCGTAGCATAAAGAAACCTCCACCCCTCCCTCGTGTAGACGTCACGTAGAAATTCATTAGCAGTTTTCAATATGTTTATTACAAACAGAAAGTTGAAAAATAATAATTTAGAGAGTGGCACCAAAGTACATGTGTACTTTTATAAATGAAATATTTGAATATTAATTAATATAGCGAAAGATTTCCATAAGAGGATAATTATTGACACCTTGACGAAAACCTAAACACCCCCTCCTCCCAATGACCAAGCGTGGTATTTTGAATACGGGGGTATTCCCCCTTGAAATGGATGAAAGGGAATTTAGAAGTTGTAGAACCAGTACAGTTCAACCGGAGAAGTACCACCGCCACACCTATTTCTACCGTGAAGCATTTCTTGCGTTTTGATGGAAGGATGTAGTTGCTGACACACTTTCACAGGAGGCAACCATCATAGTCCTTGGTTGTAGCAAAGTATTTGTGATTGATTTCAGATGGAACCCATGTTCTGTGTGAAGTTGATTACAGATGACAGTGGCCACTTACCACCAAGTGGACTGCTTGCTCGTATGCTACTTCAGTCAGATAAAAAAAGGTTACGTGGTTAGGTTACGTTCCCTAAGTCGTAAACATCTGTATCAGGCGCGGTGCACGCCGACCCCTGCGAGGTGACAAACAAACACCGATAGAGATAGTGCATTACATTTTACAAGTCCGCTGCAAGTTTATAAACACTCGTTTATGTAAATATTGTTTGTAGTGTCTATTTATTACAAAGTAGTTTATACGCCAATTGTCCTAAATAAGCGCGCTCGTTTTAAGCTGATTCGAAGGTGATAGAACCAGTGTAGTTCGACCGGGGAAGTATCAAAGCCACATCTATTTCGAGCATTTCTTGCGTTCCGATAAAAGGGTGTGGTTGCCGGCACACTTTTACATGAGGCGACCATCATAGACCTCGGGAGTAGCAAGGCATCTGTGATTGACTTCAGATAGAACCCATGTTCTGTATGAAGTTGATAACTGATGTCCATGAGCGACAGTGACCACTTACCATCAGGTGGACTGCGAGCTCGTTTGCTATTTCAGTCTGATAAAAAAAGCTCTAGAATGTATCCCAATTAAAATACACACCACGTCCTAAAGCTTATCGTTAAGCGAATTTGGAGGGTAACGATAAATCTTACTAAGGAAACTAGCTCCGTATCCCGTAGACGTCGACTTTTAGGACATATTTGTGCAAGATATACTTTTTTAACTTAGGTATATTTTTACTTATATAATTTTCCCCTCCATCTATGCCTATTGGACATACCGCACATATTCTACATATTTTTAGAGCGTGCTTATAGTCGGATTGTACATAAGCACACAACACTCCCTTACTCCTACGCGATGAAACTACAACCGCGCCTATTATTTACTCGTATTGTGTGTAAGGTACGACCTTACATAGGTCTCATGATATTATGATAGAGCCAGATTATCTTTTACAAATATTAAACAGAGTGATCCATTTTAAGGAGTAAACTCAAATAAACTCCAAAAACTTGCATTTAATTTACCAGCCTATTTAGTTCGTTTCATCAATTTTCTTATAAACCGTAGCCCCGCAAAGCTACGTCATAGAGCGCAACCTAGCGAGTGTGATGGAAGGGACAGAGGCTACGGAGGATTACGACGGCTACGGAGCCTGCCCCATACTCACCTCATACAAAACCGGAATTCTAGCTGAATCCGTTTATGATAAACAGCCATGCGAGACCTTTCCGTTTGACCAGGTTAGTTTAAAAGTCAAACATTTTTAGTTTTTGGTTTGTTTTTCAGTTATTTATGAACTATTTTTTCTTTTAAACATCGTTTCCATCATTGTAATCGTTTGCTACTAACAACATAATATGTAGTTATTTGTACATTTTTCCTCTATTATATTTATCAACACAAATATTGTATTGGGTGATTTATAACAACAATAACATGCACAGTGATAATGTGCTCGTCATGGTACACGTCACGTGCAGTGGCTACTAGTACCTACCCATTATACCTCAGAGTTCCTTTTACGGACGTCGCCACAATACTAACTCCGTATGCGTGTATATATTATAATTACATTCAACGTACAAATAAAGCATCTTTATAATAAAACAAAGAAACATGTTATAGAGAACCATTTCTGGTACTCATCAGTCCTCTTTACCATACTGGTAATAGCAATCCAAATGAACCCAGCCGCATATCTACGGAAATTGCTTAGTTATAACATTTTCTGCAGTTGGTCAGTTGACATCGCAGTGGTAAAACGTATCCACTTACTCGGTAAAAAATCAACAGTGGTTCTCAATCTACTGAGTAGGTACGGTTAAAACAACTTCTTCGTAATGTTTAAATGTAATCGGTGCAACACTCAGTTTAATGATGGAGTTCAGTGCTCAGTCTGCCTAAATCGATTCGATTTTCCATGCTCTGGTATAACCGAATCTGGATACCGCAAGTTGGGTGACCGAAAACTTACATGGAAATGTTCTGCATGTAAGAACCTGAGTCCTACCCCAAGTAAATCTCCGGAATTGGAAGGCATACACACGGAACTGAAATATCTTTCAGCACAACTAGCGACACTACCTTTGCTTGCTGAAAATATAAGGAAGATCCAAGATGAAGTAAGTGATCTGAAAAGTATTAAGTCCGAGCTCACAGAAGTCAAATCTTCAGTAACATCAGTGCACGAGTCAATTTCATCTATATCTAATAGACTCACAACCTTGGATCGTGAAGTTCAATCTCTGCATGAATCGAAACAGCAGTTAACATCATTGCAAGAACGTGTTGACCAATTGGAAAAGAGAGCAAATGAGAGTGAACAGCGTTTACGTGTGAACAACATAGAAATAAAAGGCGTGCCATTTAAAACATCTGAAAATTTATACGATATTCTACATAAGATTGGGGACATTATCAACTTCAAAATACCTAAGGAGCAAATAACTTACATCGTTCGGGTTCCAACAAGAGGAGACAACAACACCAAGAACATCGTTGTATCTTTACAAAACAGATACCTCAAGGAAGATTTTATTGTCGCCGCTAGAAAGTACAAGTCATTAACATCCACTACATTAGGACTGGGTGGTGACAACAGAATTTTTATAAACGACCATCTCACACTAGAAAACAAAAAGTTGCTAAATAAAACAAAAGTCTTGGCTAAGGAACTGAACTATGCATTTACGTGGGTGAAGGGCTGTAGAATATTTGTGCGTAAAAATATTGCAACCCCAGTTATTTCTATTAGCTCAGAACTAGACCTAAAACGTATATCTCGTTAAATACTACTGTAATATTCAGATTAAGTCAGGTTTTATACACTGGTTTCGCTCTTAATATTTATCCGTTTGCATAGTTTGGGAAGCGCACTTGTTTACGACAAAGTGCATGGATCGACTTTTGTTCTCTTATCGCTTGATCTTTTTTTTTGCGTTAGCTGTCTAATATCATATGTTGACACTTATTTGTGGTACCATTAGGTTTCAATTGATTTAACTTGCTCGGCCTAGTAACAATTTTATTTAATTTGCTTTTAAAAGTCGAGAAGCGCGTTTAAGGTCTATTCATTACAAGTTAACGCTTTTGTTGTCTTATCGGGTCCGGCTACCTGCTGTTCTACGGCTACTGCCATTCACAATTTCTATTTTATATTCACACACTTAAAGGTTTGTTTAGCATACACGCATATGGCATGTCTTGTTTGTGCATAATGAATGCCTATATTATTGCTTATTTATTGTATCTTTTGAGTAATGTAATGTATCTATCAATTAATATTATCTTAGTACCAACTAATTTTTATAAAATCTATTAATACAATGTTAAATATTTTTTATCAAAATGTACGTGGCTTGCGGACAAAAACACAAACCTTATACAGAAATATTGCTTTGAACAATTTTGACATAATTTGCCTTACTGAAACCTGGCTTCACGGTGATTTTGATAACAATGAGTTATTTGACGACCGTTATCTTGTTTATAGACGTGACCGAAATTATGCTCTTACAAATCAGAGTCTAGGAGGCGGTGTTTTAATTGCCGTCCGTCGTTCAATCATAGTACAAGAGCGTAACGACTGGTTCTCCTCCGCTGAGGACATGTGGGTTACTTGTACATTTAAACAAAACACAGCAAATACGTATTACAAGTTAAACTTACGTGTCGTCTATATATGTAACCAAAACGATGGTAACTCTTTACTGGCTCAGTTGCAGAATTTCTACACAAATTTACACGATATTGTTTTAAATAATTTGTCAGAAGGTTTTTTGATTGTTGGGGACTTTAATTTGCCTCATCTAACCTGGGTTCCGTCAGATGACGGTCTCTCGCTCTCCGCGACTAATATAAATGGTACCATTCAAACAGACTTTATTGATGTAATGGATTTGTGCTCTTTATTACAATATAATAATCATACTAACTTTAACAATACAATTTTAGACCTGGTATTCTCCAACAACCATATTGATGTTCGTAAGTGTCCTGATTCCTTAGTTGCAGAAGATCCCCATCACCCACCTTTGTGTATTCTTGTTGACTTCATCCAGCACCGCTCATTACATGTGCACTCAAGAACTAAGTATTTATTTCACCTGGGCGACTACAGTTCTATATGTAAGAAACTAAATAGTATTAACTGGGTGAATTGTCTTCAAGAGGGTACGATGGAGGAAGCAGTGTGTTTTTTCTATGACAAATTAGAAATGTTACGAGATAAATATGTGCCTGCAAAAGCATCCAGATGTGACAAATACCCGCCATGGTATAGGACCCCGCTAATTAAAATATTAAAAGAAAAACATAAATTCCACTGTAAATATAAAAAATATGGTAACCTTTCAGATTTTAACTCCTTTATTATATTGCGCAATCGTGCTTCAGCTCTCGAAGAAACTTTGTTGAATGAACATATAAAACTAACAGAAAGTAACATATGTAAATCTCCAAAATATTTCTGGAATTATGTCAAAAACAAAATGTCATCAAATTCTTATCCATCAAATATGAAATATGGACAATGTTCATCAGGTGATGGCAAGGTAATCTGCGAAATGTTCAATCATTTTTTTTATTCCAACTTTCTTCAGAACTCAAACGCAGACTATAGTGACATAAATAATATATCAGAAAATGACACATTAAATGATATTAGCTCAGTGGAAGTTAGGGATGTAGATGTATTTAAACTTTTAAAGACTGTCGACCTTAATAAGTCAGCGGGACCAGACGGTATCCCTCCTATTTTTATCAGCCGATGTGCTGATTCCTTAACTCAACCTCTCTGTATACTCTTTCGTCGTTCTTTAAAAGAGGGAGTAGTCCCTAATATCTGGAAAAGGGCACTCATTACTCCAATTTACAAAAAAGGATCAAAAGATGATGTTCAGAATTACCGACCAATATCCAAATTGTGTCTGTTTGCAAAAATACTAGAAAAAGTGGTACATACTCAGGTATATTCATGTTTACGCAATACTTTTATTGAAGAACAGCACGGTTTTTTGAAAAACAGATCTACTACGTCTAATCTGATTGTTTGCTCCGATTTTATAACCAGTTTCATGTCAAAACCCATGCAAGTAGACGTGGTCTATACGGACTATAGTAAAGCCTTTGATCGTATAGACCATGTAATCCTCTTACATAAACTTTTGTCCATAGGTATAAGAGGTGACTTGTTTAGGTGGTTTGTATCATATATTAAAAACCGAAGTCAGACTGTCGTCCTCAATGGTTATAGCTCATCGCCTATACAGATACCCTCTGGAGTCCCACAGGGTTCACTGTTGGGACCACTGCTATTTTCTATCTTTATTAACGACATTTCCGCATGTTTTAAATATTCCAAAATAATTTTATACGCAGACGATATGAAAATCCTTTATCCTGTTGCTAATATAAAAGATTGCCAGATTCTTCAGGAGGAACTGCTGAACCTAGAAATCTATTGTACTTCCAATAAGCTTGACCTGAACGTATCGAAATGTGCTATTTGTTCCTTCACTCGTAAAACCACCCCTTTAACATACAATTATACACTGTGCAATAAACCTCTGAATAGGATTGAGTCAGTTAAAGATCTAGGAATAACTTTTGATTCTAAATTATTATTCAACACACATATTGACGAAGTCATCAAGAAAGCTAATAAGGCGCTAGGCTTTATTTTAAGAATTTCGGCAAATTTTAAAAACATAAAAACTTTTAAAATTCTTTATTGTGCTTTTGTCCGTAGCCACCTGGAATACGCTTGCCAAATTTGGAACCCCAATTATGATATATATATCGACAGATTAGAGCGCACTCAAAAACGGTTTTTGCGATTTCTTCAATTTAAATCAAGAACATACATGCCTGATTATCTTGAAAGATGTAAAAAATTTCATATTCTGCCATTGCACATTAGAAGAAATATAGCAGATATATCATTTCTTTCTAAAATTGCAAAAGGTGACGTTGATTGCCCGGAATTATTAAGTAAAATTAACCTTTGTGTACATTCACTGAACCGTCGAAAACGCAACTTATTATCTGTACCCTTAGTCAACAGCAAATACCGACAGAACTCCTTCCTCATACGCTCATGTAGATCTTTTAACATAGTTTCGCAAAAAATAGACATTGATTTATACCAAACTTCAGACTCTAAACTTAAACGTATGCTATCGGATGATTTCTTTAAGTCCTAATACCTATCTCTATCTTACTATTGTTCTATGTGTACCGTTTCTACCTTATATTGTTTCTTTATTACCTATCGACTCATGTCTTCTCACTGCACTCAACTGACTGTCTTTTTATTTTTATATACACATGTTTCTATATGTGGAAACTTTTTAAATGGCCTTCATGTGTTACTTCCTATGCCTATCACTGTTCTTAAGTTTAGCTGTAAGTTTTCCTAAAAATAAATAAATAAATAAATAAATAAATTTTATTAAATAAATCTTTAATCTATGTCATCAGGTCATGAGTCAAAATTTTATCAAGAAACTGTCCGATGTCCATTAAGGCCTGTACGTGTACCTACTAATGTTATTTTATCCACATGCCTACTATTAGCATTACTTAGCACATTAAATACTAAGTAGAAATTAGTTGATTGTTTTCGAATTGCTAGAAAAATAAACCAATATTTTTAAAGGAAGAATACTTAAGTGCTTGAAAAAAAAGTAAGGGGATGTTATAAATATTTTTATTCCAAAAATGTAAGGACCTTCATTTATGGTTACGATTTTTTAATTTTGAAGGAGATTTTAGATCCCATTAAACACTTTGAAGACATTTAATAGCTCTACATTTTACTCTGCGGCCACTCATTGGAGGTTAATTTTCGATCCCACAGACTAGTGGACTACCGACAAATCGTAAAGGAAAAAACGAGAATATTGTATATGTAATATGTATACACCATTCACATGTGTCATTCATTGCACAAGTAAGATGTTAGATCTTATACACTTTAAGGTGGTAGAGCCAGTGTAGTTCGACCGGGGCAGTACCGCCGCCACACCTATTTCTAGCGTAAAGCATTTATTGCGTTTCGATAGAAGGGTATGGTTGCCGGCACACTTTTATATGAGGCGACTATCATAGTCCTCGGGAGTAGCAACGCATCCGTGATGGACTCCACATGGAACCCATGTTCTGTAAGAAGTTGATTACAGATGTCTATGGGCGGCAGTGACCATTTACCATCAGGTGGACTGCATGCTCGTTTGCTACTTCAGTCAGATTAAAAAAAAATACGAAAGAATCTGTATTTTCTTCTTGAGAGTCAAAATAACTCTTTACTTTTTAGCTGCGGTGATGTCCTCAAACCTCGCCCCACCTGCTATATGTTATGCTGTAAAAGCTATAAATTCTAAATAAAATTGTACTTACAGATATACCGCAGCAGTAGACAGGATCAGGTGAGACGGGCGAGCGCAGGTGAGTGAGGCATTAAGTGCTGCTCGGCGCTACCCATTGTTCCCTGCAAGGGAGCGTCTCAGGGTCGCTACAGACAACTTATTATATCGTTGGTAAACTATATATCGCCCGCGAATTCCCTTTGCACTCGCAGGTTTAAATATTTTCGTTTCTTTTTTCATAACTGGACCCGTGGCGGTCCTCCACGGTTCGGTTTGCACGCTCGTTCCTGCCGCGGACGTGCAAGATGTGGAATGAGCTTTCTCCTGAGGTATTACCGGAGCTCTATGACATGGGGCTCTTCAAGAAAGGTGTAAAAAGAGCTCTCCTTCAAAGCCGGCGATGCATTGGCGACTCCCCTGGGTGTTGCAAATGTCCATAGAATAGGCGACGGTGACTGCTTTCTATCAGGTGGCCCGTCTGCCTTATCGTTAGGCCCAACTATTAAAAAAAAGGTAGACCACTTTGTTATTTGTATAATATGTAAAAAAGTCAAATTAGACGCTAAGCTCCAGCGATAATTTAACAACAGGTCGTCAATATACTCTATTCCAATATCAGAAAGCTACGTAAGCCCTTAGATACCATATCCATCACAACCATATTGACCTTGAATAGAGGTGATAAAAAGATAAAATCGGATAAATTTCCATAAATAGGGAAATGTACAAATAATACTCAAAGGTTATCATTATAAGGTACATCCATAAATTTGAATAACTATGTAATAATGTTGTTATTATGAGCTTTGATACGAGACTGCATGCCACTTGACATTGGAATCGTTCAGATAGACACGCGAGGCGGGTGTGGCGCTGATGCATCTCCCTGACCTGTCACCGGTGTGAGAATCGACTAGCTTATTGCCGCAGCTTCGCCCGTTGGTCATGTTTACCACGGTAACAAGTATCCTATGTCTTAATATACATTATATACTATGTTTGTGTCAATTTTCAGCAAATTTCGACCATTAGTTTCTACGTGATAGAGTAACACCCACATTCTTACAAATTTAAGATAATTTTCAAATGATTAAAATTAGGAAGAGGATTCTCTTTCTAACTTTAGATGACATTCTTTCACATTGGGTTTTTTCAAATATATTTTTTAAATATATCGACGTATCATTTTTTTAAATAGTTTATATCTAGCCAACAAGTAGGTGTATCTAGGTAATACTCCGGTACCGATGAGATATCCGGATGCACCCAAAATTAAAAAAAAATAAACGTGACGAATAGATAACCTTTGGGAAGTCGGTAATAATAGATTAGACTTTATGAAATGCTTCAATTCTTTTATAGATACGTGTTACTATTTGTGGTTAGGCTTCGAAACACCACCACAACAATAGTAAAAGCTTCTGCGTTCTCACGTATATGAGGCGACCATCTTAGTCCTCGGGAGTAGCAACGCATCTGCGATTAGGCAGAACAAATGTTCTATATGAAGTTGCTTACAGATGACCGTGGGGGGTAGAGTGGCCCACCACTCAGCATTAGGTGACTTTATAGTCGTTTGAAGTTTCAATCTTATTATTAAAAATAATGCTTAAAATAATGTGGTGCATAATGTGGTTCAGAGTCAACCCTGGCAGCCTCGTGCAGCGCGCCGCCCGATTGTTATTGCAGTAAGCAAAGCATCCGAATCAAATATTGTGCCAATCTTGTTCATGCTTATAAAAATACCTGTATCACAATTATGTATGTAATAATTATATAAATAAAATTATATCGTCTCTGTACTAATTATAATCTACAGGGATAACAAGGTAAGTGATAGTAGGTATTTAATGAAAATAATTTCGTCCATTTTTTTCTACAGCTATTCAGACTTAAAACGTAGAAGAATAGGTTTTAACAGTTTTCCCAGAGGAAAGAGTTTATCTGTTCGCACGTATATTTTTTGTCTTGAATCTACGTATTCAGAGGTGGTAGAGTCAAAGTACAATCTGTAATTATATTGTTTCAATTTAGTATTACTGAATTGTGTTGTATTTTTAATTCCCAAACGATTTTATTGTAAACTGAATGTGATTTGAACTGAATTGAATGTGTTATAAGATGAGTCGTATTGCGTACAATTTAACAAAACCGCAATATGAACCTACTCTTATGAGTAGCTTAGCTTCTGTTCTTCATGACTCGAGAGATTTATTAAAAAGTTACGAATGCCCTTAAACTACGCAATTCATCAGAATTGCGTAGTTAAGAGTAGTCACTTCGATACACAGATATTTCATAGGTGTAAATTGTATGTAGGTGGCTTTTCGCAGAAAACTTTTTACAAACTGGGCAGGTGGTAGTGTCCGCCCCGAGCGGCGGGAACCCACGGCTATAACTTATATAAGCAGCGGTCTTATAGTGATAATAATCATTTACTTTAATTTAGGTGCACACTTTGTATATTTTGACTTCATAAAATACAACGTTGTCATATAAACCTAGACGGCCTGAGCTGATATGTCTTCACTACATAGTTTAAAACAAAGTCGCTGCCCGCTGTCTATCCCTATGTACCTATGCTTAGATCTTAAAAACTACGCTACGGATTTTAATGCAGTTATTTTTAATAGATAGACTGATTCAAGAGAAAGGTTTTATGCATAATACATGTATAACATAGTGGAATAACACAGATAATTTTAAACACTGAAGATTTTTTACTTTTAGGCGGAACGAGGTTTGCCGGGTGTCAACTAGTAATAAATAAACAAATAAAAAATAAGATTTAGCCAAAGTTTAACTATTGCTGTTAAACAATGTTTAATAACTATTTGTGAATTGTTACTGTTTGTTGAACTTAACATTATTAATATTTACTTTAAGACTTTATTATCTTCTCATAACTTAATTATATTTTCACGATTAACTAATGGTATTATTAGAGCGATGGTTTTACAAATAATGCTCGTCAGTTATTAAGGAAGTTAGTTCATTATTAACTAAGTAAATAATTAGGATAAGACACATTTGGCACAGGCTAACTAATTTATACATTATCATCTATAAAATATTATAAATATAAAAATATAAATTGAAAACGACTGAAAGGATTTTTCCATGAAAAAATACTTTGTGTGTGTATCTATGACATTCATATGTGCCTACTACCTATATCTTTATGTACCTGTATTAACTCTATGTAATAATTGTCTAAATAATAAACTAGGCGATAATTTGTTGTTGTTATTGTTGACTGGGGACCTGTTCCCCTACGCTGCACCATTTGAAGGACAATTTAAATTATCCCTAAATAGAATAGTATCTATTGTGTATTGTGTTCGATTAGTGATGTGCCAACTCGAAATAAACACGACTCGATGTAACTCGAGTTAAAATTCATGTAACTCTAGTTGAACTGGAGTTACCTAAATGAACCTGAGTATATCTTTTGTTTCGTTTTCATCATTTTATTAACCTTGCTTCGTAAAAAAATAAAAAAAAATCTGAACAGATCCATCATAAACATGCATTGCGTCAATCATAATTAATTATATTAGGTAGTATTTACACAAATAAGGAATAATTTTTCGTAATTTTTTATCAATTATCACAAACACACATGACTACACAATGATTCAAACTTGAGTTAGAAGGAATTTAACTCGATTCGACTCGAGTTAAAAAGCCATATCCGAGTTAACTTGAGCTATTAACTCGAGTTGACCATCACTATGTTCTATCATTCTATTCATGTCCGAACCTTCGAGCTACCGCTAATGCTGCCGGATTGGGAGTTAACAATGAGGAAGTCGCGGAATGAACTTCAATTTGTAGAAGTACGAAGTAGTCATGTCCGTCCATTTAATGACAACACTGATTTTAATCATCATAACATTAGGTTTACTATTCTACCAATGTATGTACTTCATATTCTAGTAAAAGGTGCAAAAAATAGAACGCTTATTCTTTTTTGACGTACCTACTTACAATAATTATTTTTGCGTATAGCTGAATAATATTTAAAACATTGTTTCAGATATACTTGATTAATTTGTACAAAGTTTAATTGTATACACATTAACGTAGGGATTTTAATAAAAATATGATTATTGCCCCTTATAGCGTCTACCACCAAAAACAATTATTATAAAAATATAACTGAACACTGCCATCTAGTGCTATTATGAAAAACACAAGTAAAGTTATACAAGTCCTCAATGAACATATATCTCGATATTTCTGAAGATGACGCTGTAATCTATATAAATGGTTAATTCAATCCACTGACTGTACGAAAGTATCTTGAAGTTCGCAATGAACTTGCTAGATGGCGCTGTAAACAATACTTTTTATTTAATCTCTAATTTTCCTAATAGGTCTCAGAAAAAAGTGAAATAAAATCTTTTAAATATTTCCCGTTCATTATACTATATTTACTTTTTCTATTGTTAATAGATTTGAATGTTACTTACGTATCATTCGTTACCAACTGTAGTCCTAATTGGTTTTGTACGCTGGCGACGCGCCCATGTATGCTTATTTATCCATTTCAAACATTTTTTATTCCTATAATACGGAAAAAACAACACCTACTTTGAAATGTAGTTATCCTAGCTTTTAGGGGACGTTGTAGATTTTTTATTTGTCAAATTATTTGCATGCCCTTCAGCAGACATCCTACTTCTGTATTTGATTAGACAGTCGTTCATTTGTCGTTCCTGTAAATACGACAAAATAATGTGTTGTTTGCTTTATTATGCATTCACATTGCAACGACCTTTTATCTATTATAATATATATTTATTATTCATTTTTATATTATTATTTATTTTTTTATATTGGTATTGGTTGGACATGGAATTTACTATACGCATATCTATCGCTCCTGTAAAACTATCGATCCGAACTATGTGAACTGGCCCTCACTGCTCTCGAACACCCGGCAGTCGAGGAACGCCAAAAAAATATCTACTAAAGATACGAGATCCGACTGTATGTTTATCAACGTTTAGGTATCAAATTCTATCTATGTTTTCCATATTTACACCTACTATGATTAAAATTAATCATGATTTGATCATTTATCGATATTAATCATATTAGATATGGCTAGATTAATGCTTTCAAGGTTCTACAACGTATATGGTTCGACCAGGGAGGGACCATAGTCACTTCCATTCCTAGCGTGAAGCAGTTTCTGAGTTTCGATTGAAGTGTGAAATTGCCGATTCACTTTTCTCGGGAGTTGCAACGCAATGAAATGTTCTCGGGAGTCCGATTGTCTTTGAGACAGAAAGCTTGTTCTCTACGAAGTTGCTTACAGACTACTTTCCTTCAGGTGGATTATGTGCCTACCAAAAAATAAATGACAGCGCATTTGGTTATGAGATTATACGTAATTATTTGGAATATAAATTTGGTATGTACTCACGGCAAATTATTGTGCAACCAATGTGACAACCCAACGTATTAAAAAAACATATTCATATTAGTTATACTAATTATAATTATTTACAGATTAATATAACTAGGTAAATGAATTAAATATTTTCAGTAGAGAATTACGTATGAGTTGTATTTTTTTTGTATTCCTTAATTTCAGGTCTGGTTAGCAGTGTACAGGACAGTTCGTAGTATGCATTGATAAAGGATGTCTCTCGATGTTTAAAAAGGATTGTCCGTTGATATTTCGAATCGTCAGCAGAGCAGAGGAGAAAGTAAATGAAAGAGCAGAGTGAACTATAAAAATAGGATTTATTCTAGTATCGTATAGGATTAAGAGACTAAGCGTATGTGAGCGGGTGCGGCATCACCGGTGCGGCGGTAGGGGCGGCAGGAAGCCGAGCGCGGCGAGCGCGGCGTCGGCGGCGGCCACGAGCGCGCCGCGCCAGCGCCACAGCGCCGTGTCGCGCTCCGGCTGCGCGCGCAGCTCGGCGCACGACTTGCTCAGCGCCGTGACGCAGTCCGCGCGGTAGTGCTGCAGCCGCGCGTGCCGCGTCTCCAGCGCGTACGACGAGCACGCGCCGCCCAGGCACGCCAGCGGGAAGTGGTTGTGCAGCGCCAGCACGCGGTCCGTCTCGTGGAACGCCTTCACGTACTGCCCGGGCTTCGTGAAGTTGCGCGTGCGGTACACGTGCTGCAGCATATGCAAGTAGCGCGGCACACCCTCCTCCCAGCCGTGCTCGTGCCGCAGCGAGTCCAGGAAGTACAGGTTGGAGGCGTGGTACGAGGAGCGCGCCGGCTTGCCCGCCGCCGGCGCGGACAGCGGCAGCACGCGCTTCATCAGCGAGCTCCAGTCGGGGTCCTCGAGCGGCACGATCACCTCGTCGATGTCGAGCAGCGCGAGCCAGCGGTAGCGGTACATGTGCCGGTACAGGCAGTCGTTGTACGGGATCAGTTCCATCTGCCGCTTGTGAGTCGTCTTCTTTTTCAGATACATGTGCTGCAGGCCGGGCAGGTTCGGCTGGCCGCCGGGCAGCGTTATCGGCGTCACCTCCGTGACACCGAGTCGATTGTAGTAATCTAGCACCTTGGTTATATTCGGGTGCACTTGCAATTCGTAGAAGAATATCTTGTCTGCGCCCAGGATGCGAATGATCTCGATCCACTCGACGAGGCGTACGGAGAGGTCCTCGTGGAGGAAGTCGAGCCCCTTGACGCAGACCGCGAACTCCTTACGCTGCTGCGGCGGCTGCGGGCGATCGTAGTGCACGCGCAGGTTGTTCGTGGCGCGATCGCAGGGGTTCTGCACGATGGACACGGAGGCGGGGACCAGGTGGCGCACCTCGGCGGGCAGCACGCACGCCAGCAGGTACGGCTGCAGCACGCGGTCGCGGTAGTTGCCCCACTTGCTGTTCCACACGTACTTGTACTCGAGGTTGCGGACCACGACGGGGGCGTCCCGCTCCTCGAACCACAGCTGGCAGTGCACGGGCATCGTGGGCTTGATACGGTCGTGCACGGCGAGCACGCGCACGGCGGGGCCGATGCGCGACGTGTTGCGCGCGTCCATGTACGCGCCGTACAGGTGGAAGACGGAGTCGTTGGCGCGCAGCGTCTGCCAGTAGGTGTTGTGGAAGTCGAGGTCGTAGACGGAGGGGAAGGGCGCGCAGTCCTTCTTCTTGTAGAACTTGTTCTTGTCGTCCTTGTGGCGGTGCCAGTAGGCGAGCGGCAGCGAGGGCAGGCGACGCTCGGCGTCGGCGCGCAGCTGCTCCTCGGAGAGCACGCGCGCGTCGGTGGCGGGCAGCGGCGGCGGCTGCGGCGCGGGCGTGGAGGCGGCGGGCTCGGACTGCAGCAGCAGGCGCGCGGGCGGCGCGGGCGCGGCGGGCGCGGGGCGCGGCGCCTGCAGCCGCGGCAGCGCCAGCGCCGCCAGCGCGCCCCAGCACAGCAGCGCCGCCAGCCAGCGCGCGCGCGCCCGCCCGCCGCCGCCCCACCGTACGCACCACCCCCGCATCTCCTGGAAACACAAGAAGAAACGAGTTAGGCGGTCACTCGATGAGACATGCGTGTTTGTCTATACACGTTGATCGTTAGAGTCATTACCACCGCTTCGCAAGTTTTGTTCCACTTCGTTTATGAAAAAAACGAAGGAAAAGCGTTTCCAAAACGGTTAATTGTATCAAAGATGTCTGATTCTAATGGAACATGTGGAATTGAAGTAACTACAGACCACATCATTTCAACTATTCAAGTGTTCGTTTATTCTTTATGATATAGGTAGCTTTTTCTAAGTAAAATTTGATCACCTCACATCTTGATAATTTTTTTTTAAAAGAGTGAAGTAGTAAACCTGATAATAAGTGGTCTCGACCCCCATGGACATCTGTAAGCAACTTCACGTAGAATATGTGTTCTATCTGAAGTTACTCACAGATGCGTTGCTACTCTCAAGGACTAAGATCATATAAAAGTGTACCAGCAACCACACACTTCCATCGAAACACAACATCTGCTTCACGCTAGAAATAACAGTGGTGGTACCGCTGCGGTCGAACTACACTGGTTCTACCACCTGGCCACACACGTCACACACACTCCTCTCCCCAAATATCCCCAAATACATTTTCTATATTTGGGGAGAGTTTATTTTCATTTCTAATATGTAAGTTATGGTTATTATCTACTATATTATCAGAAATATCTATTACTATATTTCCTTTATTATCTCTAGTATTACTAGCTAGTAAAGAAAATAAGGTAGGTAATAGTAAATCAAGAAAATAATTAAAATATTCTATCATATTCTAATGTGACATCTACTTATGATGCTAGACTATTTCTGGATGTTATCTAATTTTTAAACTCTGATCTACAATCATCATCAGTATACACTGATAGAAAAACTCAAGTATTATGAACCTCGGCGGCGACCGCTCCCCGCTCATCCTTAGCTATTTCTTCACATTACAATTTCAACATCCTTCGTCTCATTTTTGAAGGAACACGAACACTGCAGTTGGTTACTCAAACATTGAAGCCGACGCCAGAACTGAGTGGGAAAAATAAATATTCCCATTTAACGGCATGTATTACAATTTGTTAGACTTTATGGTACATGTTAGGACAAATAATACTTCTAAATGACTGATAAATGTCAAGATTTCTTAGCCGTCAACATCGACAGATTAAGCATGTTTCTCTTTTTTAATTATTTCTACTAGTCAAAGAAGATATATAATTTTTAATGCTTATATTAGTACAAAATAATTATGCATATCAATTGTTCGTTTACAAAGGTAGGTATACGGTACAGAACTGCCCGCAAAGTTTTTTCTTTTATATTTAGAACCATAAAGATTAAAGATTATTTTAGCGAAAGTTCACGGTAAATTGAAAAAAATCTCGCACAAGTCGCCCCCGATCCAGGGCACAGTACCGGTTGCGGGCGCTATTTAGGGGAGGACTACGACCAACAGTGGTCCTCAAAAGGCTGATGGATAGGATACTAGAAAACTTATCGTTTTCCCTTTTTACACTCTTTTTTCACTCTGCATTAACCGTTCGATCAAGTTCGGCCGGATCCGGCCGGATTGAAAACGACGCCGGAATGCAATCCCTAATAAATATGTTATAAATTTCACTGAGTGTGACGTATAGCAGGAGCCAGTTAATACAGAGTGGGCATGGCAAAGCGCTATTGAAGTTGGCAGTGGCCAGAACGAATGCGACGGCGCGTTTCCGCCGCAGCTGGTATCCATTATCCAGTTTCGCTTGAACAGTTACTCGCTTGCCTCATATAAATGCTTGCCCTGCGTGGACAGCCGCCATTATTTCACCGGTGACAGCCTCATGTCTTCCGGCCAACGCATGGCGGCAGAAAATAATTATCCATAACGGTCCACAACTATAAATTCTAAATGGATTAGCATAAAACGCCTCGTGTCTAAAAAGTTTAATAACGGTATGTTTATCTTTATACATATCAATAATGCTTCTATACCTGTGTTGGTTCGACGTTGTCATTTACTAATTTCGAAGAAAACATGATCGTATCGAGAAAGCTCCCTTCTCAACTGCTCACTAAAGAATATTTAGAAGATAAAATCAATGAATATTGTTAGTAAATGTTTCATAGTTTATGTCATCGTAACATTAATCATCTATAAGCTGACAGTTGAAAGACGTCGACGGAGTGGTGGTCACCAACAGGCAGGTACAGTTATGTGGTCAACATCCATTCAGTAGGTTACACGTCTCCTCGCGACCTTCCAACCGTTTATCTCAAAACTGTTACGCAGAGCGCTAGAATGTTCCGAGTTGAATAATTACCATAATTATTTGTATTACGTCCACCATTACGTGGAATTAAATGTCGACGTGGGTGCTTTTAGATATTTTAAAGTTTCTATCTGAGATTCGCTACCGCTAAATTTAACAGTTTATTTTATTCAGTAAATCTAAACGCGAGTGATTTGTAAAGTCAAACGATTCGCACTTGGTCAGCGGTATGGACTCTCTAAAACTCTCATAAACTTAGCTACTAACACCTAAACGTCTCTTATTTCTGAGAGACGTTTAGAGAACCGTGCCCAGCAGTGGGTCATCCAAAACAACCCGTTATCAACATCATGTATAGAACGGAAAATTACAAGGAGTGGGCATGTTAATGTAAGAATGTAGAAACTGTCAGGAGAAATCATACTTCATACTAATATTATAAAGGCGAAAGTTTGTAAGTGTGAATGTTTGTTACTTCTTCACGTCTAAACGGCTGGAGCGATTTTCATAAAATTTGGTAGGGAGTTAGCTGACAATCTGGATTAACATATAGGCTACTGATACGGATACTTTTAATGTGGAAAAATCTTATTCCCACGGGACAATCGATACATCGATTTATATTCGACAAACGATACATCATTTTAACGCGGGCGAAGCTGCGGGGTTCAGCTAGTGTAAGATAAACAGCTAAATAGCTTTTTACACTGCGTACGTGACCCTGCTTAAATCTTCGCATCGCACACACGTAGGACCTGGAGATATATTTTATTCATCCGAAGATCCACATTTGAAAGTAAAAATAAACTTTCGATTATAATGACTTGGTCGGAAACATGAAAGCGGAGTTTAGCTGTCAAACGCTTAATATAGTTAATTCTTCAAACCGGTCCGAAACAGACTACGGTATATAACACAAGATATGAAACTTAAACCTCGGAAAAACTACGGAAATTACGTTTATCGAGCAGATTCCCTGACACGTGCAGCAGACTGTATTTTTGTTTGTCACATCTTCGTTATTTGCCTTATGCGAGGGAAATGCAGCGACTATGCTCCGTCTCGACTTCTGCTAATACATATTTTTCGATTCAAGCAGCATGCGAACATGCAGTCCATCTGATGATAAGTGGCCACTGCTGCCCATAGACATATATAAGCAACTTTATACAGGAGAACGGTTCTATATGATGTCAATCATAGATGTCTTGCTAATCGAGAGGACTAAAGTGATCCTCTCAAATGATAAAAGCAATTACACCTTTCCACCGAAACGCAAGTTCTGCTTCACGCTAGAAAAAGGTGTGGCGGTGGTACCTCACAGGTCAAATCATATGCCTTGTACCTGGCCCTATCCTACGGCTATCCGATCACCTTGTATGTATATAGCTTCAACTCTTACATTATGACAAAGGCGCAATTGTAGAATTCTTGTTTCTTGTTGTTCTATAAAGTAATCCATCTTAACCGTCATGCTCATATATGTTACTCTTAGATAAGTATCCATGTACCAATATATATGTATTTATAACTGTAATATACATGCGTTGACTATTCGGAAAATATTCATATCAATACTTTAAAAGTAACGTTAGCACATTAACAGTTAGGGACTTTATCTTCTTAGTACAGGTATCTTATGTATCTTTCGACCTTTCCAACCAGTGATGAGCACACGCTTCCACATGGTTGAGGTCATCACGATGAAGTCACTGCAACATGGGTAGCATGGCCGACAACATTCCGACAGCTTATCTGCTGCTAACAACCGGATCTCTATCCGGTCGGCACATCGTTTGAGATATTTCTAAGAACTTAACCCCTTCATTCAGTACGATACTATGTATTCCCATTTATGAATTGTTGCTATAGACTTTTGGACTTAATTTCGTGAAATATTTAAAAAGAGGTTTAACAGCCACAGGTTTAAGAACAAATTTCAAACCAAGATTCTGAAAGATGATTGTTATTACATTATAAAGGTAATAGCCGCTGTAATGACCCGCGTGGCTGTGCGTTTACCATGCCGGTCTGTCACGCAGTGGGTTCCGGGTTCGATTACCGGCCAGACAAGTGTCTGAATAGTGAATTTAGATTTTTGTTGTGGGTCCGTGTGTTTGTTTATTCGTCTTTGTGTGTCCATGACATCTATGACACAAGACAAAATTATACTGTGGGGCTATGAGTATAGAAAGTGATATTTGGGTTTGAGGGGTTCAATTGAGTGGTTTCAATTTAGCTTCAGAGGCAGAAGCGCAGGAAGTTATCTTTAGGGCTATTCTAGGACCCTAATTCTACAGATTTGCGGTCAGTAGTGACCACTTACCATCAGTCGAACTACTCCTTTACTTCTCTAATTTAAAAAGAACTACATCCATCCATCCATCCATCCATCCATCAGCCCTTTGAAGTCCACTGCTGGACATAGGGCGCCCCTAAATGACGCCACTATAACCGGTCCTGTGCCTTCTGAATCCAACGGTTTCTGTCTGTCTTCTTCAGGTCATCGGTCCACCTCGTGAGGGGGCGACCTGTGCTCCTTTTGCCTAAACGTGGTCGCCACTCGAGGACCTTCCTTCCTCATCGGTTAAAAAAAAATTCATATTAACATCAAACTTTAAATACACAATTGAGATAATTAATGTCTATTGTACCTAGCAAAAACGGTTCAATAAAAAGGTTATCGTTTGATATTGTTTAGCAAATTTCCTATCACATGTACCATCAGTTAATTCGGAGATGCCTTGAGGATAATTACCAGGCGAGGATGAGATCAGCGGCACAACTGGAAGTATCTGAAGATGTGATCGGCACAAAAACCTCCGCCACCGTCACGACACCACATCACGAACTCGACACGTCTCTCAATAGCTATTTTTAATATTTCTTAATTATTATAATACGTTAAATTAATGTTTCCTTGTTCTACGGATAGTATTTATGCAAGAGCATAGGTCAAACAGGGGCTTGTATTATCTAAATATTATTTTCAATTGCTTAGTAAAGTATTGTGTCGTAAGCACTTGAAGGTTTTGAAGAACGTTATTACTTTTCCGAGCAGTATCCAACAGGAGGCTCTGAGGACTACGGTTGCATTCCGTTTAATATCCTAGAGTTCTCTATGTAGCGTCGAGCAAATCTCTCATTAAGAGTCTCTTCCAAGGCACTGTAACTTTTGAGGATTCCGCCATCGTCATCACCAAAAATATAATATAAATACATCCCTTTTTTTTGTACCGAGGGGGAAACCTTCAAAAGATACCCGCGGCCGTGGGAGCAACGCCGGGTTATGTGGGATTTTTACCTCACTATAACCCCCCCGGTGGCCGTCCTCAGCGCTACGTGGAGGACTCCGAGGTTTCCAACGGAACACCACCAGGTCCACCGATGATCAGGTCCAGGTGACCGATTCATGCTCACCGTGCCTCTCAGTGTTTACGGCATGCAGCCACACATGCCATCTTCCTTGGCTGGTCGGTCCGAGCTCCCACACTTACCGCCCGCAACCCCTGAAATCCCTTTTAGTCGCCCTTACGACAGGTAGAGGATACCGTAGCCCTATTCTGGTCCCGGAGCTACAGGGACAATGAATACATCTCTACTAATAAAACTACCGGCCAGTTTTCGCGCCACACATAGTTCATATCCTTCATTAAAACAGGATACTCAATACTGCCGTAAACATGACAGAAGCGAGTAAAGCCGTGGGAATAAGCTCGTATGTAATATTTGAATTTATTCCTAATTATAGAAATATTAATGCACCCGGCGAACTCCGTTCCGCCTAAAAGTCAAAAATCTAAAATTATCAGTGCTTCTCTACATGTATTATACTCAAAAACCTTCCTCTCGAATCACTCTATCTATTGAATAAACTGCATTAAAATCCATAGCGTAGTTTTAAAGATCTAAGCATACATATGGACAGACAGCGAGAAGCGACTTTGTCTGATACTATGTAGTGATTATAGTACTTAACGGGTACTCACGATATGAGGTTTATGAATTCTTATAGAATTAATTTTGCCGATATTTCGATAATACTAGTCTAAAATCATACTATGTAGTGATTCCATTAATGTTGTAAGACAGTATAAATTACTTTAGAAATAATATCAGTTTTAGGAATGATTTTTGTGAACATGTAGTAACAATTCAAATCTAGAACTGGTTCAATTTGCCAATACATTATGTAAATGTACCGTTATTTTAATGAGCATTGATATTGAGTCATTAATATTAAAATGGGTGGTTATAATGCAGGACGACGACGTTATAGAGGTCAGCGTGTTTGGATTCGCTATTTAATATTAATCAATCTTCTTTGAGACCTTTAAAGGTTATGAAAGACTTCATTTTGTCGTTTAGTATTGATATTTTACTTTTATGTGGCATGGAAGTCGGTTGTATTTTTTGTTTAAAAATTTTTTTTTCACGCTTTTCAGTCACGATAAAATCAGTTATGGCTGTTGCTAGTCGTCCGCTAACCGGATGAATAAAATTAATTATTCGTCCGATTTTCGGATGAATAAAATAATGTGCTGACGTCATCATCTAAAAATAGACTTCTTTGACACAACCGGTCGGGGGCGCTACCGCGCCCCCTCCCTTAGATTCTGAATTAGAAAAATCTGTTCGAACCTAACCTAACCGAATAAAACAACTTTTTCTGAGTAAACATTTACTTAAAGAATAGACCTATAATTATCAATATTTAAAGTAGAAAAAGTAATATAAACCTTATAACTAAGAGTATAATTCAACTGATACTGATAAAAATAATTTTGACTACCTATCCTTAGTTGGAAAACCAATACCTTCAAAACCAATTTAAGTTCGGGCAACATGGTCGTTATTCACTACATCAGGTGTACCCATAGCTTTACACAATTTATTAATCTCAGTAATATGATTTAACTCACCAGTTTCAATACGTTTTTTATTACGAGGATAATAAGTATGTTTAATATACAGACCATTTTTATTACGAATTTACCGTTTAGCGGACGATTAATTTATTTTATTCATCCGATTACGGGACGACTAGACACTTCGATCAGTTATACGAGACCGTGTAATACATAGTTAGTATCCATAAGACTGCATAGTGCATACATAAATGGAAACGGTAATTTAAAATCAACCTTAAATGACAAGTCAAACAAAAGCCTAAGCGATATCTTACATTACTGTCACAGTGCATGTGAACTGAGCGCAACCGCGAGCAGGGCGCTGCTGCGCCCTGCTCGCTTAGTTTCTATATTTTCTTTTAAGTTCCAACCTAACCCATCCTATGTAAAAAGGTTGGCAGTACTCCTGCATCGTCCAGGTAATTGTATTCAGAGTGGAATTTGTGATCATAATTATGTCCTTTCCGGAACTCATTGTTTGTATTGCGAACAATAATTACCAAACACACATACTTTAGGCAGGCTGTATACCTATATTATTAGGGTTAAAGAGATGAAGGTAACTTTATTAATCGTTGCCTCTGTTTATGGAACTCCTAATATATTCATAAGGGCCATATTACTATCACCTGTGGGTTAGATAGGCAGTACCACTGAATAAAAGCCCAGTTAAAGATAACGGTTTTCATAAGTCATCTCTTCTTAGCATTTCTTCAATAAATCCTTAAACACTAAATAGCCAACTTCTATGGCTTGGGCTTACAGTACCCTGCATCATAAGGGTCGAGGAGTTAAAGGTCAATTTTCTTATCATACGTCTTTGCTTTGTTAATATATTACAATTCCATAAGTATCAAATGGCCAACGCCTATGCTTTAAGCCTGAAGTACCCGTGCATCATCAAGGCTGAAGAGTTGAAGGTCAAAACTATCATGTTATATCTTTGCCTAGTAATCTCATTACATATACGTAAGCACCGTATGGCCAACGCCTATGGTTTAGGCTTGAAGGACCCCAGCATTATCAGGGTTGAGGAGTTGAAGGTCAAATTTTTCATGCCATATCTTTTCGTAGTAATCTCATTACATACACGTAAGTAACAGATGGCCAACTTCTATGGCTTGGGCTTGCAGTACCCTGCATCATGAGGGTTGAGAAGTTGAAGGTCGATTTTAATATTATACGTCTTTACTTTGTAAATATATTACATACCCATAAGCATCAAATGGCCAATACCTATGGTTTAAGCTTGAAGTACCCCTGCATCATCAGAGTTGAGGAGTTGAAGGTCAAATTTTTCATTTTTTATCTTTGCTTAGTAATCTTATCAGATATACGTAGCGATCATGTAGCTAACGCCTATAGTTTAAGCTTGAAGCACCCCAGCATCATAAGGATTGAGGAGTTGAAGGTCCAATTTTCCACCGTATACAACCATTTTTCTAATGTTCTACCTTACATTTTTTAAATATCATTTTGAAAGCGTAAGGATGAAATAGCTAAGTTTTATGGCTTAGGCATTCAATACCCCTGCATCATCAGGATTGAGAAGTTGAAGGTCCAATTTTTCGTCGTATACCTTTGCTTAGCAATGTTATTACAAATCCGTGAGCAACAAATGTCTAACGTTTATGGTTTAAGCCTGCAGTACCCCTGCATCATCAGGGTTGAGGAGTTGAAGGTCAAATTTGGTATCGTACATCTTTGCCTTGCTATCTTATTATATATCCGTAAGCACCAAATGGCCATCACCTACGGCTTGGGCTTACAGCACCCTGCATCATCAGGGTTGAGGAGTTGAAGGTCAATTTTTTTGTCATATGTCTATGCTTAGTATTGTTATTACACATCCATAAGCACCAAATGGTCAACCCCTATGGTTTAGGTTTGAGGCACCCCTGCATCATCAGGATTGAGGAGTTGAAGGTCAAATTTTTCATCACATGTCTTTGCTTAGTAGTCTTGTTACATATATGTAAGCACCAAATAGCTAATGTTATAGTTTAGGATAGCTGTAACCCTGCATCATCAGGATCGAAGAGTTGAAGGTCAAATTTTTCGTCAACCTATATAAGCATAGATATATAATACATATTCCAAGTTTCATAAGAATCGATTTGGCAGAAGCCGAGTTATCTCAAATTATCTAAAAAACCTGAGGAGTGGTGGTGGTTTCCACCCAATAACTCAAAGAGTTAAGCATCACAGCATACCCATGTCCAAGAGAAAAAGTTGCGTGACAAAATTTCCTATCAAATGAAAGAAAGAAAATGGAAATCGGTTTAGAAACACCCAAGTTATTCAAGATTTTAAGAAACCGACATTTTCCAATTTTCCGGGAAAACCGCCGGAAGGTTTTCATTTTCCTCAATATGGGACTGCCTGTGAAACTAGCCGCATACAATGTCGTATGAATCGTGTCGGTAGGTCGACGATTTCTAGCCATTTCGCCCGAACATACATAAAAAAAAAAAAAAAAAAAAAAAAAAAAAATATACGTGACGAATAGATAACCTCTTTCCTTTGGGAAGTCGGTTAAACAGTGAGTAAATCGTTTATGTCGATTTGACCTTGCTAATCGTATTTGCGGTTATTTTGTGTATGGGTTTCTTGATCACCGCATCAAAATACATGAGTTGATTCGATCTTAGGTAAGTTCTAAACGGAAGTACATCCATACCACCGCCACACTTATTTCTATGTTTATATGAGATGCCCATCTAAATTTTCGGTAGTAACAACGCATAAGTGATTGACTTCAGATCGAATCCCTGTTCTAATAGAAGTTGTTTGGTGGTGTCATGTTTGGTTGTAATATAAAAGAAAACACATAGTTATGTGAACAGAACGCTGTATCGTCCTGCGAGCGAGTACGTCTACTTAGTTCGTATAAATGCAGAAAATACAATTTATAATAATATTGTTATCCAAAAAGAAAAACAACATTTTAGTGTTCGAGAGTAGCAACGCATCAGTGATTGACTTCAGATGAACCAATGTTCTTGACATCTCCAAGTTACTTGGAGATGTCAAGAACATTGCAACAGGGCAACAGTGACCGCTTACCATTAAGTGGATTCCATGCATGTTTGTTACTTCAGTCGCATAAAAAAAAAAGTTTAATCTTAACTTCATTACCTGACTGCGTCGTAAGGAGGGTGGGTATTTTTTTGCGAGCATATGACTGTGTATAAACGTCCATTTCTTGAGTTTGCTTTACAGCTCAGAGTCCAAATGGATTTTTCATTTGATGTTTAAGATAGTAGTAAGAAGGGTATTTTTTTATTCCCCGTGCTACTACTAGCAGCAGCAGTAGTAACAACGGTAATAAAATTCCCCGTCTTACTACTGGTAGTAAGATTGGTAGTAACACCGGGAATGAACCCGTTTTTGGACATATCTTGCAATGTAAATTTGAAATGATCGAAAACAAGAGCAATTCTTGTTTTGATACCAAAATATTTTTTATATAAAATGTATTTTCTTTGTGTGTTTGTAATTTATGGCAATAAAAAGTTATTATTATTATTATTATCATACTATACTATACTATTCATACTTAGATTATAAAGGCAAAAATTTGTGAGTGTGTATGTTTGTTACTTCTTCACGTCTAAACGGCTGGGGCGATTTTCATAAAATTTGGTGCGGAGTTAGCTGACACTCTGGATTAACATATCGGCTATTTTTTACTTTGGAAAAATATCTTACTCCCACGGGATGATCGATACGTCGATTTTTTTAACGCGGGCGAAGCTGCGGGGTTCAGCTAGTTAACAATAATTAATTGACCTCTTTTTCCTTTGCATTAGCACGTGTGCGCTTCTGATCTAAATATGTTAAACTCACTTGTTTTGTTATTTGATGAATATGTTACATAAACAATCAAAGACGTGTAGGTTAGATGGACTATGTGACCTTAGAGGTCTTTGATAGTCGGCCCGATGGCATGGTGTCTCATTGTTTTTGTTGGAACTGACCCACGGTACGACATTGTCCGGAAGACCTCGGAGCCAATGCAACGACACAAATAGCTTAAATATTAATAATATTATAAGAAATCTTTGTTCCTCGTTTCCTTTAGCATTGTTTGTACCTATATTTCAATGAGTGACGTCAAGCATAAAAAGTTACGGTAAATAATTTAATGAATCATTATACTCAAAATGTTTATCAGTTTTTCGATCATGGCAATTATTACTTTATTACAGTAGGTACTAGTTTATTCCAGAGCTCCGCTCGCATAGACTTCATATATCGTGCAACAAACTCGGTGCAACAAACTGACAAATAGCAAAATTGCATAAGTAAAATTGACATACGTGTTTTTTCTTTTATCGTTCAGAATTAACTATACAGGTGGTAGAACCAGTGTAGTTCGACCGGGAAAGTACCACGACCACATTTATTTCTAGCGTGAAGCATTTCTTACGTTTCGATGGAAGGGTGTGGTTGCCGGCACACTTTTATATGAGGCGACCATCACACTCCTCGGGAGTAGCAACGCATCTGTGATTGACTTCAGTTAGAAACCACGTACAATTTGAAGTTGCTTACAGATGTCCATGGGCGGCAGTGATCACTTACCATCAGGTGGACTGTGTGCTCGTTTGCTACTTCAATCATATAAATAAAAGATAAACTTTTTACATGAGACAGTAAAAGATTATAAAGTTAGCAAGTTTTCACGAGATTTCCTTATTTCGGAATTACTATGGGTGGCAATCCCGAAAGAAGGTTTTTGTTTCAAAATGAAATTTAAAATTACAAAATGATGTATTGTGACTTTTGAACCGAGGATGTGATATGCTAATCAGAGTCATCACCTATTTATGTACCAAATTTTATCTAAATCCATTCGGCCATCTTTGAGTGAAAGATCAACAGACTACCGTCCATCTTCACCAACTTCCTCATTTATGTTAGTAAGATTTATTATTAAACTAGTTGAAACCCGCAGCTTCGCCCGCGTTAACAAAAATTGATTGTCCCGTGGGAATATGATATTTTATCACAGTAAAAAGTAGCCTATATGTTAACCCATAGTATCAGCTAACTTCCTATCAAATTTTATGAAAATCGGTCCAGCCGTTTGCACGTGAAGAAGTAACAGGCGAAAGTTTGTGAGTATGTAACATACACTACAACTTTCGCCTTTATAATATTAGTATGATTATAGCCAAGAGAGTTCAGAGTTTATTTGTGCAACCAATTGTGTCCAATGCAGGTGTACAAAAGAAAGGATCGTACTTTGCAGAAGGCGATGATGGACGGACGGACACAGGAACGCTTTCAAAGCTATTACCAGATGCCAATAAATTAGCTCGGTAACAAATTGCGAGGAAGTCGGGGTGACTAATGCCAGTCTAGATGTTTTGTGCGTCTGGATGGCTTGTTGGTGTGAGTGAATCCAGCGCCGCCGGCGTACGGGTATTTCCTGTTCTTTATGAAGTAAACTGTTTTTTGCGACGCTGTCTGACGACCAGGTAGACACTTTTACTTATGCGGTCTCTTTAAATCAATACTTGATCAAAAGCTATCAAGAGTTTTATGCAATGCTCATTTATAAGGTTAGCCTGTCGAGTAACCTAAAATTATTTGAAGAAAATTTCCTCGATTTCAGCGTAGTCATTTCAACGAATAAAATATATACATAAAGGATTTGTAATATCGATTCAGTATCACAGTCTCATCTTGACTGAACGACTAAATCGATATTGTGAAATGGATTACAGATAAATCGATAGATCTGAGTGCGGTCACAGAGCAGCTCAACAGTGTAGGTTTGAGCCTAACCGTAGCGTCTTTGCGTGCAGGATAATCAAGTGATGAATCGTGCGACACGACCTTTACCGCAGCAGGTCTGCCGGAACGGTCACGGCCGCGTCAGGACAGAACGTCGTATGTACCATCCATGTGTAAGCAACTGTCGCTCATATGTGCTCATAATAAGAACTATATTAGCGTGGGTGGTAAACCTCGGTTAGTTGGTAGGGCTGGCACGCGCGAGGACGTTCCTCCACGGGCGCTGAGTGGTTGATGGCAGTAGTTAATATTCTGCGCCGCCGCGCCATTTAACGCGGTAGTAATGTGTTCGCGACTCGGGTGTCAATTGCACAAACAATGGAACTATAAACGATACTAAAACTTTGTTTATATTTGATTCCTTATCATAATACTACCAGATGTTGCTACTATGGGTTGGACGATAATCAATAATAATAATAAATCTCGCTTATTTAGGCTTTAAAGCAGTGTTTCATAAACTTTTTGTAGTAGCGGATAACTTTCCGAGAAGTAAAAAGCTCCACGGACCCCTGTCAAAGAAGATTTTAGGAAGATAAAACATGCGCTAATAAAACAAACTCCTTAATGTACCTATTAATTACAATTAAACTCATTAGCCTATCGCTCGACACTACATCGTGGTTAAAGTAATATGTATGTTAAAGTTTAACAGATACCGCGGACCCCTGTCAAATATGTCACGGACCCCCAGGGGTTTGGACCCCGCTTTAAGAAACCCTGCTTTAAAGGAAGATTTATTTTGATTGGCGGTTGAAGCTAAAACTAAATATTTCTACTTTATTGTACAGAAAATTACAAGACGGTTAAAATATATTAAACTGTTGTTATTGCGATACAAAGTTACGTTTGCATAGAAGGCAAGTATGTAACGCTGGTAACGAGCGACGAAAGACAAAGTCCACGTATTATATTCGTCGTCGTATAGTCGTCGTATTATTATGAAGAGCAAAAAACGAGGTATAATTTAATAATTTGTATCTTGAATTTAAATGAGTAAAAACATTTAAAGGACAGCTCTAGAAGGTCAGGCCACTGCTTACGGATGCCCATGTTATTTGTCCCATTGTGCGACACTAAGGCCCTTCGAGCAAAATATTGGCAGCCGAGTGGCCATTATGGCTCATCGCGCGGTCTGAATGCGCCCGCATTTTGGACTACATTGCCGAGTGGCATATTGCGTCGGATCAGAAGAAAGACAAATCTGTCTGTCGCGATACCGGGCGTGTTTTGGACCTCTGTCGCGGCTGGTTAGCGGGTGCCGCGTGCACATGTCAAACGCTGTGCATTGCTTTGCTATTTGTCATTCAAAAAGATGCTCAGGAATCTTATTACTTGTATGTAAGCAGCAAATTGTTAATGTTTTAAGCAGCTAGTAGGTACTTATGTTACATCAAGGTCGTGGATTTGAACATTCAATTTATCATCATATCACGTTATGTTACATATTCACTGTACGTTGATCAAATTTTGTTTTTTTCATTAGACCATACCTATGTTAAGAACTAAGCCTCCTATGAATATATATTTAGGTCAATAATAAACGACATCATTGATTCAAGATTGGGAGTCTTAGACACTCGTTTTATCAATTGGTGTTTTAATGCCACACGGTGCTCAAATAACGCACTTACTTAAACTCCTAAAATATGATTTGAAGAGTCGGCTCCATAGCCGGTCTAAAGATCTTAAAAATACACGTGAATTAATGCGCATTGATACAGATTAGTAGTCTGATTATTGGATACTTCTAAATAGCCTGAAGGACTTCGATATACTACGTTGAGATATGACTTGCCTGGGAACAATATGACCTAGATCATTCCTTTCATCCGCAGATCTGATATAATTATTTAATGTTTGTGTTATACCGATATTATAGCTATGAGCGCATTGTGGTAGTAATAATAACCACTTATTTCGAGTCTGTTGAGTTTTTGCGAAGATGCCTTGAGATTCGCAGCAAAAACTAAATTCTTGTACAATTTCAAGCTCATTACCCGTGACGGAACTAACTATACTTCTGGAAAATCACAATTCTCAAACAATCACTAAACACCGTGAATTTATAACAAATCATTTTATTATCGGAAAATAGGAAATAACAAGTTTCGTTTTTTGTTAAGAGAGTCCAACTAGCGAAGCATCTAATGAGGTTTGATCAGAAATGGAGTTGTTAACATTAATTTCCATTTTTTCTGTAATCGTCGTTAACCAAAGTCGTTTCAAGGTGGTAGAACCCGTGTCGTTCGACCGGGGAAGTACCACCGCCACACCTATTTCCAGCGTGAAGCATTTCTTGCGTTTCGATAGAAGGGTGTGGTTGCCGGCACACTTTTATATGAGGCGAACATCATAGTACTCCGGAGTAGCAACGCATCTGTGATTGACTTTAGATGGAACTCATGTTCTGTATGAAGTTGATTACAGATGTCCATGGGCGGCAGTGACCACTTACCATCAGGTGGACTGCATGCTCGTTTGCTGCTTCAGTCAGATAAAAAAAGAACCCATGATTGGTTTATTCTTGGGTAGCGCTCTTCCCTTAGAATAAGAGAGATTGAGGTCATAGCCCACCGCACTGGTCGAGTACGTATTGGTAGACTTCACACATATTAGGGCTTTTTGTTTTTAACGATTAAAGCAAACGAGCATGCAGTCCGATTATGCAAAGAGAGACGTTGTCAGACAGGCAGATTATCCGGAACGTCCCTATATCTAAGAACTGGCCACTTTCCGGCAGGTGAATACTTGCTTGTTTGCTACTTCTTCTAAAGAAAAACATTAATGCTATATATATATGCCTCATTATTAATTCTTTTTTATCTGATTGAAGTACCAAACGAGCATGCATTCTACCTGATAGTAACAGGTCAATTTCGCCCTTGGACATTTGTAAGTTGTTGTCCATGTTCTATATGAAGTAATCCTGTAGAACATGAATTCTATCTGAAGTCAATCACAGATTCGTTGCTACTCCCGACGACTACGATGGTCGCCTCATATAAAAGTGTGCCGGTAACCACATCTTTCGAAACGCAAGAAATGCTTCACGCTAGAAAAAGGTGTGGCGGTGGTACTTCGCTGGTTCTACCACCTTCAAACTTTTTACTATTAAATCGCAACGCACTTAAATCAAATAATTTTGAATATATTTTCTCATTCACTCGTATTCTCAGGAGAGGAAAGCGGCCGGTACTTATTGTTATCTGTACAATAACCGCTATCAACGATAAACGTGTTGTAATGAGAAAATAATCTACAGTGTATGACAACGACATCAAACAGGGAAAGTAAATTATAATAAATACAATGGTCTAACTCTGTGCCCCTAATGAAACGGGTATAAGGCACACTTTTGCCAAATTGATTTCTATCAAAAATATAAGATAAGAGATAAGATAAGAGATATTTCCATAAATCTCCGTTTTCTCACAACTTTGGTATTCAAAGTCAATATTGTATTGTTAATTAGATTGGCAATTATGTTTTGCATAACCAAATCACAGTTTCATTTAAAATCAATGTCTATCTGTATCCTTGCCGGACCGTCAATACTGACACTTTCTCTCCTAGGCAGACGATTTTACCAGGCATAATACAAGCTATTTTATGAATATTTCTCATATATGAAACGAGAAACGCGAGAGTGCAGTCGCTCGTGGAAGCTCATCTGCAACGCGTCGGGAGCCAATTAATTAATCTGAAATTAGTTGCGGTCGCATGCACGACTGTACGGTATTGATAAAAATTGGATATGTCAATTAATTTCCCAGAATTGAGTGTATTCTGGGAAATTGATTACCAATGTACATGCATTTGATATTGTTGTAATACACTGGTGATTCTCTGAACAAAGCTGATTTTTGTAAATAAACTTGAATTATCAAGATCTTAAATCTGTGCCTCTTGTAAACGCATATTAGGTAGGTATGTCCGATGTTTTTCAAGTTGTGTTTTTATATCAGAATCGTTTGAAAAACGGAGATCTTTCGATACGTCATTTTTTTAATAACACGGAGATTCATCGATAGATCTCCTTTTTAGAAAAACTATTCTAGTATTAGAATTCAATTTGCCAAAAATCGGAATTATATCCGTTTTCGCCAGGCACACAGAAATAAACATGAAAAATGACGCTTTTTAACACTCTAAGGTCTATGCTAGTATGGCTCTTGAGAGATAGATAGGTAAAATGGACGCACAAAGACGAATAGCAAACGTGTAGATTAAAAACTTAATAATAAATTCGACGCGCGTCTTTCCTCAGCTCGTCAACAGATGGCGCCACTAATACTTCTCAACATTTTGCATGTTTGCGAGCTCCGAACTGAATTGTTAGAACACAGTTGATTAACTCTAGCGAAAGATCTCCTTAGCCTAATTATTTAACTATCTGCCGATGTTCGCAAGTATGAACTTCTAATTTCACACTGAGAGTTTCGGATTAATAAGATCCGAAAAGAGCACGGATTTGTAAAAGTTTGAAATTGAAGGAAAAGATGTTAAAAAATTGTAAGGCGTACTGAAAATCAACATTATCATCATGGTTGATGATAATGATGATTTAAGCCATGACAAATCCATCAATTAACAAACCTTTTAATGTAAAATTAGTTTCTAAGTCAAGTTCGTTCAAACAACTTTGTTCAGAGAAACCATTTAACATAATACCTTTCCTCGAACTTGTTATAACATATAACACTGAGCAAGCGGCGAGGTCGACGGCCGCGCCCTCTGGCGATCCGTTGAATGCTCGACTAACTTTGTACTACTCTAATTGCATTATTGTTATAAATGTATTGTTTGAGGCAACACATCGATATAGAACTTGCTGTACGCTTGAATTCAAATAAAAATCCCATACAACGCATCGTGTTACCACGATGACATCTTAATATATTCAGGACATGGCCAATGTAATTGGAGATATTAAATTTGATATCCATTATTTGCGTTTTCTTCTAGATTCCCTGTAAAAGGCTTACTTAAAAGTAGACTTTGTATTCGATTATTACCACAGATATAAACAACTGTTTTATATCCGAGTATAAGTTCGGTGTCCGAGTGCGATACATTTCTCTCGCGACCTCGCCGCGGAGGTCACAGTCGGGAGTCACCAATGAGTCAGTTGAGTTCAAATTAATCAAGACAATTAAAATTAAACACCCCCGCTTCGTACTAGTTAAAGGTGTAATTAAATGTTTGTACACTAAATAGATAGACTCGGATTCGTGTAGACATTTAACGCGAACACATACAAGTATTGAGGTATATTTTGAAAAACCTTGATCTTTATTTTTGCAGTTGAGCTTATAAGTGGATTGAAAAGTGTCTACTACCAGTTATTCACCAGACATTTGCAATCAATCGTAGATAATCCTTCCTAAGTACTATTTATTATATTTTATGCAGTTACATAATTTTGATCGTCGATAGCGCTCGGTAAATTGAAATGCTACGTCTAACTTAATTTGCCCACCTAAGATGCTACCTAAAACGTGTACATAAAATGTATATAATATAATATAATAATAACAATAAAGCAATAAAATAACAATAAAGGGATTATCCCGGCATGAGTTCCCGCATGGAGCCACTACACAGTAAACACGAGTCAAGTGTTTTCAATTTCTTGCGTATTATGATGACGGCGAGGCCGGTCTGCTGTAAATTGAGCCGAATTCGCTGATTACAAGACTATGGCGTTTTGAAACTATTGAAAAACAGACAATGGCTATTAACTTCGATGAGTTTCTTCGGTCATAAAGTTACAACAGTACCTACTAGTAATCCAGCGTTGATTTACTTTCTGTATCTTTACGACTTTCTAAATACACACTCGTATATGCAGAAATTAAGGAGGTCGGCAAGCTGGATTTTGTTTCGTTTATAAAAAATGGATTACAAATGGATGTTAAAACCAGCTAGCTTAGGAATGCTAGCTTAGTCTAGGAAGTAGCCACTGTCACAAACAACTTTGTCTACAGAGTGGTAGAACCAGTGTAGTTCGACCGGGGAAGTACCACCGCCATACCTATTTCCAATGTGAAGCATTTCTTGCGTTTCGAGAGAAGGGTGTGGTTCCCGGCACACTTTTATCCGAGGTGATCATAGTAGTCCTCAAGAGTAGCAACGCATCTGTGATTGACTTCAGTTGGAACCCATGTTCTATTTGAAATTGTTCACCGATGTTCATGGGGGTCAGTGACAACTTACCATCAGGTGACCTGCATGTTCGTTTGCCACTTGAATCAAATTAAAAAAAAAACTACTTTACAAAGATGGGCGAGAACGTAAACAATGATTGTTTCAATGTAACATAATAAACTCTTACTAAGACTACTACACTGGATGAAGCTTGAAATGATAATTAAAAAAAGAAAAAAAAACACATACACGCTTTCTACACTCATAGCCCCCCAGTAGGATTTTCTCCTGTGTCGTGGGTACCATGGACACACGTACAAAACGTATACACAAACACCCTGACCCAGAACACGAATCTAAACTTATCATTCAGATACCTGTCTCGCCGGGAATCGAACCCGGGACCCATTGCGCGTCAGACCGGTATGGTAACTACGCCACGCGGGTCGTCAATAATGAAAATAAATTAGTTAAAACGCTCACCTGTGTGTGTTAGCGAGCTGTTCAGCGAGAGCGAAGGGTGCGGAGGGTCGCGCCGCCGCGCCCCGGCACGTCCGACTGGAAACAAGGAAATTACTTTAGTTAACGCTACCACAGTACTAGCACAATATAAATATCTACAGTAGTCTAACTCCTTAGAAGCGCACGAATACGCGGCTCGATTTCGGTTTGCATTCGGTCTACAAACAGACCCGAATGTGCCGTAGAGACGAGCGGACTGTGTAACGGTTTTTTGAGCAGTAATTTTTTTATTTTACTAATAATATGGCGAAGAAAAATTGTAGACTATATTGTGCTGTTTTTGGTTGTTTGAATTCTACATTAACACATTCAAAGATAACAATTTTTAAATTACCTTGAAACTACGAAAGGTAAGACAATTATAATGTTTTTTAATGTACTAGAACTACCTTCTTTCTTTGTTTCTTTTTTAATAAATTGGTTTTTAGCTTTTCTATCGAATGTAATACCTGGATCCATAAATAATTAAAGAATATTATGATAAAGGGAAGTGACATAGGTAAGTATGTGTGTCCTACATGCCATTGGCAAAGTGTATCTCTTTTCAATAAAGTACATAGTTATAGGTAAGTGATATTTTTGCAAAAAATAGAATATTGTTCGATAAATAAATAACTACATAAAATAAATAAATCATTTTAAATTTATAATTACATTTTTAAACCTTTTTTTTTGTTGTCGAGGGGGAAACTTTCAAAAGGTACCCGACGCCGTGGGAGCGACGCAGGGTTATGTGTGATTTTTACCGGACTAAAACCCCCCCGGTGGCCGTTCTCGGCGCTAAAAAGGAGGACTCCGGGATCTCGAAACGACTTCAACCGGAATCCTCCGAGCGCGTTGCCCCATCGGGCTCCTCCCAGACGGGCGTTTGGGCCCACCACTTCGTCTAGTCTTTACGATGGTATGCGACCACACATACCGCCGTCCTTCCCGGGATTGCCTGACCGAACGGTTCGAGCTCTCACTCTGCAAACACGGAAGCCCCTTTTAGTCGCCTTTTACGACAGGCAGGGGATGTCATAGTCCTATTCTGATCCCGGAGCTACAGGGATGACAGACTTGCCTGAAAAAAAAGCTCTTTTTTTATATTTGTGGATATCTCCTAAAACGTTGTTTGGAGAAAGATGATTGTCAAGCCTTGAAGTCATATATAAAGCCCGATCAAAGAAGCCATAATTTCAACGAAGAGAGTCGGTATTTAAGCTACCGAGACTACTGCAAAAATAATTTACAAAGTTTTTTAATAATACCCAGGGATGATTTTGTGCAATATGTAGAAAAATTGGAGGAAATATTTCGAACTTCATTTAAAACAACACACATAAATTGTAAAGTAGCTGCAGGTATTTATAACCAAATGAAAGATATTCCTTTTTCTCCACCATGTCAATATTTCCCAAAATTATTTTTTATTATGCTTTTTATCCGAATGCGAATTTTTTATACTACTAAATTTAATAATAAAGCTTTTCGTACGTCTCAGTCGAGGCGCAAATATTTTTCAGTGTCAAATTTGTAATTATTATTAGTAAAATAATGATTTGTTATTAAAAGTCTCACATATTAAAAAAATAGTTTTTTTTTTATAACCTAAATCGACTAATTAAAAAACATTACATGTATTCAACACTTCCTATACAATTCACATGAATTATATTTGTTTAAAAAATAAATAATAGTTTAAAAAAACTAAAAAAACACGCTTTTTATAGAAAACCGAACTAAAAAATAGAAAATAAATTTAAATGAATTTAAATTAAGAAAATAGTGTTAAAAAAAATTATGAATATAAATTAATAATAGGTTTTTTTAAAATATTTTTTTTTTATTCACACTATTATTAATTTATATTCATTGAAATTTTTAACACTATTTTCTTAATTTAAATTCATTTAAATTTATTTTCTATTTTTTAGTTCGGTTTTCTATAAAAAGCGTGCTTTTTAGTTTTTTTTAACTCTTATTTATTTTCTACTTTTTAGTCAAAATAAAACATGGAATAATTTTATTAAATTAGTGTATTTTCATCGGTCCTCAATAAATCTACAAAGTTTGAACGAAATCTGGCCGTTTAAAGTGGGTCAAAATCGCGCCCAAAGAAGTCGGTTACAAACAAACATACAAGTGAAGCTAATAAAAAGCTAATAAAAATATATAATCATTACTGTCAAACAACCAGAAAGAAAGTATTCATACTGGTTGATGTTATTAAAATACTATAGGCAGGCAACCCTAACGCAATCTTTCGCCCAACGCCTCCGTAGGTATAAAATTCAAGGACACGGCAGAGTTAGAGTACTGTATGATATTTATACTGTGGTACTAGTATCATACAGTAATCTTAAAAAAATGAATATAAATAAGAAAAAAAGACAAACTATATAGAGCCGATTGACCAAACATTTAAGTAAATTTTCTTCTATAGCACTGATAGTTTAGTTCCTCTGATTATTAGACAAAATCATTGCTCTTTTTATAGATATTTAAATGACGTCGAGTATGGAGGGCTTATTTTAAGCATACTGTTTGATCGTAGTATTTGTGTTGCTGTAAGCCACGAGGGATACAAAGGGTAGAATTTTTAATGGTCTATGAGATATGTCATGGTTGAGCACGTATAGTGACAATGAGAATAAAGGAGGTATTAATAGTATAGGTATTTAATATAATTGACAGCTGAATACAGAAGTTCATTAGCAGCAATAAGTATTTATCACTAGGCGGAATATAAATTATTACTAATATTTAGTATATTAGTAATAATTACTACTAAATAATAAATAACTTTATTTCCAAGACGTTATATGTCAATTGATTTAATGAATCTGGTAACTTGTTACGGATATTTATTTATTTATTTATTTAATTCATAAAAACTTATATCTAACATTACAGAGATCCCAATGCGTTAGATAAGTTGAATAATAATAAAAATAACAATAAATTCATTTTAACCATTGCAATACAAATAACATTCATTTATCCAATAATATTAAATTAATTAAAATAAATTGTTATAAATTTTTATCGCCATATAATAAGCGTTTTTTATACATTTGCAGTGCACAGTTCTAGTAGAATATTCTGACACTTTTTAAAGTATGCAGGGTATCGATGAACTAATAAGCAGATATCCCTAATGTACAATGAGGGCAAATTTAATATTATATATTTCTTAAATAGCGGCCGGCAACTGTCCATCAAGTCTAGTTAGTAAATCAAAACAATGCTTTGTTAACATGTGCTAACATGTGGCTATAAGAGAAGATAGAATTAGACGTGAGAGTGTTTTCGTGCTGTACCAACAACTCGTTCCAGCTTCTTCAACTTTGATGGCACAAATAAAGCAACACTTACTTAAGTGCTACGTGTTATTTATCGTCTCTGTAACTCGCTAAAACAGAACCATACCATCCAGCTACGCTAACAATGCAGGACTTACAACAAAGACATACCCACGAGACACAGAGAGGCTTACAACAAGAATTCGAACCAGTAATAGCTTCATTATAGATCAAAGGAGTACCAAAAGTCTTACTGTGATCACCGATGTGCAGCGGCATACCTTATATATATTGTACATCTGAGTTACCGAGAATAACTCTGCTACATATTTTTTTATCTGACTGAAGTAGCAAACGAGCATGCACTCCACCTGATGGTAAGTGGTCACTGCCCCATGGACATCTGTGAGCAACTTCAAATAAGTAGATCATGGGTTCTATCTGAAGTGTATCAAAGATGCGCTGCTGCTCGTGAGGACTCAGATGGTAGCCTCGTATGAAAGTGTGCCGGCCACTACATGGTAGATATGCATTTAAACGATAATATTAAAATACTAGGTTATACCCGCGGCTTCGTCCGCATCAGTCGCGTATATCACGGTAGGTAGGTATCAATATGTGCCTAGACTATATATGGGGTTGGTCCGTCACCCTGCGGATGGGAGCCTTAGAGGTAAGGCGCGCCTTTGTGTTTTCTGGCGCGCCTTGCTGTTGGAGGGGAGCTTCATGCTCCACGCGGGTTGGGGGCTGCTGGAGCTTCCAGGCACCGGCGGGTTCGCCGATGAAAGCGTCCTCGTGTTTTCGCCGCACGGTGCGAGGGTGCGGAAACACAGCCGGTAAGAGTCCGGCATAACCTAGCTGCTGCCCGGGGCGGCTGGGTATCCATGAGAATTACCCACTTAAAAAAAAGGACCTAGACTATGTATGTGCTTTTCAGCGAATTCCTAGCGTTAGTTTTTGTGTGAAAGAGTAACAAACAAACATAATTATGTACATTCTCACAAACGTCCGCAAAAATGGAATCTAACGACAACACATATCGAAAGAAATACAAAAAAAATCATTTTCTGAACTAATAGCCCCACAGTAGGATTTTCTCCTGTGTCGTGGGTGCCATGGACACACACAAAGACGAATACACAAACACCCAGACCCAGAACAAGAATCTAAACTCATCATTGAGATACCTGTCTGGCCGGGAATCAAACCCGGGACCCACTACGTGTCAGACCAGTATGTTACCGCTGCACCACGCGGGTCGTCGAAAATAGCAGTTGTTAGTTAAAAAACACTGGTATTTTATTTAATTAACATAAAATATTTTACGGAAGCATAACAGGAAGTTATGTACGTATATGCAAAATAAATAAATGTAAATGAAATATTGGCATTGATATATAAAAATCATACCGTGTGAAGCGCCCGAGTGGAGCGGTCGGTGGGTTTTCTATTTGCATTCGGTCTTGCCATTGAGTTAGCAAACAACGGTGAATGTGAAAACAAGTATTCTGCATTACTATCAGAGTTAATACGTTCCCCTATGTGGGATATATCTTATTAATATTATAACTGTGAATCTTTTTGTTACTCTTTCAAGCAAAAACTACCGGTCCGATTTCGCTATGAGTGCCACACACATATTTTATGGCCTACGTTAATTCTAAAGACTAGTCGCCCGTGACATCGGTCGAAATTCGACCGTAATTTAAATTTAAAAACTAAACTTCGTATCGTCCAAAGTAGTACGAATATTTCTAAAATTCAAATAAAATGTAATAATTTTCAAGTAATTTTGAACGCACCGCATTTGAATTAGCTAAACCGCATTTAAAGCAATAGCGGGTATTTTGACAAAGACACTGACATTTCTGACGTTGTGTTTTCATAGTAAGACAATAAATGTTCTATTTCGTTTATTATTTATGTTTGTGACAAATGCACGGTAATGTGTTTTTGGTTAATTTATGTATGTTTTAAACATTACTTGAGAAATATATTAACATTCTGCAATCGTCAAATGCTACGTCCACTATAACTGTGCAAAGTTGCATACTAATCCGGCCGCGGCATATTACTTAAAAATGCTTCACAAGTTATATTATTTTGACATGTTTTTTTATTAATTTTATTTTTATATTTTAATTATGGGTATTTATTGATTAATTTAATTGAAATATGTTATGATATTATTGCAATTCTTATTTTGATTATTATGGACATTCTATTGATTTATTTTTGATATTTTATTTGACTTTTAAATTGTTATTATTTATGCACTGTTGTTTATTTTAATAATATTTGACGAAATAACTGATTTGATTTTTTTATGTAATTTAAAATTTTAAACTTATTTTTAATTTTATATAAATATTTTAATTATATTCTATTTCACTACGCTAACGTATTAGGTTAACCTGTAATGTTAGACGTAAGTTATGAGTAAATAAATAAATAAATAAAAAAGTTTTTGCCTCACGTATTAATATATAAGAAGATTCTATTGGTAGACGTGACTGAAGCGAAGGAAACCACGGCAATAACGTAGTATATAAATAAATACTTGTAACGTAATGGCTGAATTATGTTAACGACAGCCGGAGGACTCAAAAAAAACCAAAATTTCTAAGATAACTTTAATTAAATTTAAATTACAAATTAATGTCTTAACTAATGATTCTACTGTCCGATCCTAGGTGCAGTAATGGAATGAATTCAAAATAACAATTTAATAATTAATAAAATTAAAACTGCTGATGCGGAGCACGAGTCTATCGATATCTGGGTTACACGCGTATCGATGGGTAGCAGCGACGTCAGCGATCTCCCTCTTAGCTGGGCACGTAACACCTCCACCCCCAGAGCAGCAACTATTTGAGGACTTCCAACGAGAATGTTGCTGGTAACTTGGATTTGCCTGGCTCTGCGTAAATTCTGTCCTCGTTCTTTTCTTCTTCATTCTCCATACTGCTGGTCCTGGGTTTGTTCTTCAGTTTGCGACGTTGAATACAGATTATCAATACCAATACCGATATTATCCCAGTTACGATGATATACAGTGGTATCGTAGTGTGGTATAGGGTGGAATCTATATAGTCCAATTTTATCGGGGTTTGCAGGGATATCCTGTCTTCTAGATGATGCAGGGATTCTAAGTTTACAGCATTCAAAGTTATGTGAGGGATCTCGTTGTCTTCTATTGTTTCAGGAAAATTCAGTATTTCAGTTATCTTTAGTGGTTGTCCTTTAATTTCGTCGTTGGCGTTAATGATGGTAATGGATTCCGTCCGTAGCGAACATTCCAGAGGGATGGTGGCAAGGTAGCTTCCTGATAATGACATGTACTCCCGGCGGCTACATCGCAGTTCCGCTTTCGTTGGTTGTGGGAATATAAGGGTGTAGTGGCGATCATCCAACTGCTCCATTGCTTCCTTGTTGAGGCTAATTTTGGTAGGGTGGCAGGACTTATCCAATGACTGGTTTATTATAATGCCTTGGATGCAATCTGGTTGTTCTCGTAGATGATGATTGCTTGTCTCTTCACAGAGAAGGTGATGACCAAACTTCGGGCATTCAGCCTCCATGTACATGAATGACTTCCTGTCGGTTGCCAGGTAGGGAAAGGGTGGTATGACGGTTTGCTGGCGTTTGTTGGGAACAATTGATAATCGGTAAAATTCAAAGTTATTAGGAGATAGAATGGGGAATTTAAATACTATTACTATCCGTTTATTAACAAAATAGCTACCAGGTTTAATTATATCGTAATAGTCTCTCAACTCGGCATCTAGTATCTCATTATTATTATATACTTTTCTAAGTTTAATAATCATACTCTCTAAATTATATATACTTAACATGCTATGATGAGTGCTCGATGCACGAATAAAAGCTAACACATTCTCTAACCTAACTAACTCTAAATACAAATCATCTGCATTCTCACTGATAATAGCTAACAACTGAGCAAACTTAGCGAACTTTACTTCTGAAAAATTACGTTTATCTAATATTAGCGCTAGGGTTTCATTAATTTTACGTTGGTTTTCTGCAAGAGTACTTATTATTTGAGTATATTGAGACATCCAATCTTTATTAAGACTAATATGACTGTTTAACTCGGTAGATATTTTTTCTTCATTGCTCTCTAATAATTTAATAGCTTTATTATAATTTTCGGCATCGGTGTAATCTAAGTTACCAGTTACACTTTTAATAAGGGATCCTAATCCGTCGATCAATCCTCTTTTAACACGATTAGGTTCTAAGCTCTGTAGTTGGGAAGTTATCTTAATTAACTTAGAATTTAAGTAATCTATCTGTAATTCAAACATAGGAAGTGTATTGTTGTCTAAACTAGTTCTGAAAGCGCTTAGTTGGGTGTTAATACAGTCAAGTTGTCGTTCTAAATCAGAGAGTTCAATATACTGTATAAAAGAGTGGTATTGGGTAATAAGTTTAGCTTGTCCAAGTTTAAAGGGTAGAAGTCCAGGTCCATCGTCAAGTTGCTCAAGTCGTATCTCGTTTGCCACTGTCAGGCAGAGTAGCGGCAATAGTCGAATCCTGTAACAATTTTTTTGTCTTAGGCACTCGCTTCAGTCGCGACTTAGCTATGGGGTTTTTCTTTTTAGTTGTATATATGTGAATAGGGAGGTCAGCAAGTACAGTGTCCTGGGTGTAACGGGGAGCTAACTTTTGTCGGCTAGCTAACGGGTTTTTAATGAAAACCTGCTGGTCTGGTTGATACTCGACTTCTGGCTCGCGATCTTTATTTCTGTAAGTCATTAAGTTAGTACGCTCGGCTGTGGTGTGATCGTTAATGAGCTCGTATACGGTTTTCATCTGGTCGCGATGGTTACGAATGTACTGTTGCATGAGGTGTTCCGTCAGGTCAATGTCCAAGGGGTCTCGAGGGTCAAAGTGTCCTTTTACTATGTCATGGGGTCTACACTTAGTAAAACTATGAACTGAACTATTATAGGCCAACAAGGCATATGGCATTTGGTTAATCGTCGGTTCGTCCTTTTGTTTCAGTCGCAGTATACGTAAGTGTTCCAGTAATGTCGAGTGGAATCGTTCCACTATACCATTGTCATTAGGGGAGTTGGCTAAGGTCTTATGATGGTTGATTTTATGTAGCCTTACAAACTCAGAAAAGAGTTGGTTAGTGAACTCGGTCCCATTGTCCGTAATTATAGTCAGTGGTAGTCCATGGTGAGTACAGTAAGTCAGTAGTCCCTGTATAATGCTAACTGCTGTACCGTCACGCAGGTGGTAGGCTTGTCCGTACTTCGAGAAAGAGTCAACAAAGGTCAAGTACTTCTCGTTCTGTGCTGTAAATAAGTCTATGTGGACTATTTCGAGGGGTTTAGTCGCAGGTGGTACGATGTTAAATTGAGGTTTAATGGGGTTTCTATCATATTTGGTTTGACCACAAACTGTGCATTCATTGATGTACTTAGCGATTTCCTCTCTCATTTTGGGCCAATAATACCGGCGGGACAAGGCTAAATAACATTCATTAATGCCTCTGTGATTTGTTTTACCCTCGTGGTAATGCTTAATTATTTCCTGCTGTCTCAAGTACTCTTTCACATCTTCTAGCTCAGTCTTTGCTAAGACTAAGTTCATAGAAGAGCTCTTAAATTGTCTTTGCAAGATAGGGATGATCGAGTACATTCCTAAGGGGGGAGTAATCTTAAGGGCTGTTTTAATTTTAGGGTTAACATATTCCTTAATGGCGTTAACTACGTCTTGTTCTAGGTTAGACTCTGAAACTTGTACGTGTGTCCGTGTGTGCGTATCAAAAGGTTTAGTCGCTGTCGGTCGTCGTTTAATGTCACCCACTATAGTAAAACATATCTGTCTGTGAAATTTATTTAAAGGTTCGTCAGTAATAGGTATTTCGAGGATGGGGTCTTCGGTAGAGGTATGTATAGTAGCGGTAGAAGAACTTGGAGGTTCAGGTACCACCGAGATGTCTATTCCACACTCTTGAAGAAGGGATTCGATCTCTTCGTTGTTAATTTGAACACGCGATAACGCGTCTGCGTTGGTGTTACATTTCCCTTTTTTATAAATAATGGTATAGTCGTACTCGCTAAGTTTAAGTCGCCATCTAGTCAGTCTGGAGTTAGGTTCCTTGAGGTTCATAATCCACTGAAGGGGTTTATGATCTGTTAAGATTTTGAATTTACGGCCAAATAAGTAGGGTCTAAAATACTTTGTAGCCCAAACAATAGCTAAAAGTTCCTTTTCAATAGTGCTATAGTTTGTTTCGCTATCATTTAAGGTCCTTGAAGCGTAACAAACGGGTTTGTCAGAACCTATCGGGCCTTGGGAAAGAACGGCTCCTATGGCTACGTTTGAGGCATCTGTTGTCAATATGAAGTCCTTAGTAAAGTCGGGGTACTGAAGTATAGGGTCGTTAGTTAGTAAAGTTTTACAAGTCTCGAAACAAGTCACATAGTCGGAGTCCAAGGTAATTTTGTTAGATTTTTTTAAACATCTAGTCATAGGTTTAGTAACACGTGCAAAATCAGGTATGAATTTTCTATAGTATCCTAATAGTCCTAGAAATTGTTTAATCTCTTTAGAAGTTTTAGGTAACGGGTAATTTTGTATGGCTCTAATTTTGTCGGGGTTTGGTTTAATACCGTCCCTTGTAATTATATGACCTAGATATGCGGTCTCTAATTTTAAAAATTCAGATTTATCCATCTGTATTTTAAAGTTAGATTCGCGAAGTCTACAAAAAACCTTTTCGAGATTAATCATGTGTTCTTGAAGCGATGTACTGAACACAATGATATCGTCCAGATAAACTAAGCATATCTCATTCTGCAATCCTCTAAGTACATTGTCCATTACGCGTTGGAATGTAGACGGGGAGTTCTTTAGACCCATGGGCATGCGTAAAAATTCGAAATGTCCATGTTCCACGTTAAAAGCTGTTTTAGAGATATCGCTGGGGTTCATCTCGACTTGATAAAAACCTGATGCTAAGTCTAGAGTCGTGAAGTATTGGCACCTACCAAGTTTGTCAAGTACGTCCGTTATGTTCGGTATGGGATACTTGTCGTCTACAGTCTTGTCGTTAAGTCTTCTAAAGTCCACTACAAGTCTCCATTTCTGTCTACCAGACGCATCTGCCTTCTTGGGGACTACCCAGATGGGAGAGCTCCACGCTGAATCTGAGGGTCGGATAATACCTTGCTCAAGCATCTTGTGAATCTGATCTCTGACTTCCTGGCGGTGTACAAAGGGATACCTGTAGCTTTTGGTATGTACTGGGATTTCATCATGAGTCCTAATATGATGTTTGATCTTGTTGGTGAATGTGAGGGGTTCACCTTCTATATAAAATACGTCGGCGTACCGGCCACATAACGTCTCTAAGTTAGCTCGTTCCTCAGGGTTTAGATGGTCTGTTCTAAGGCGAGATAACACGTCTTTAACACGGTCTGGGGTTTGTTCAGTTCGCGTGCACTCAACATTACATACGTCGAACTGGACTGAATTGTCAAAGTTAATGGTCACGTCTTTGTCTGTCACGTTTTTTATTTCTACTATACAAGTCCTATCTGTCACAGTCGTAATACATTCTGAGATAATACAGTTACATAAAAATTGTTCCTGAATGAATATGTCACCATCGGGATAAGAAATAGGAATGTTAATTAAACGGGAAGAATTGGCAGGGATACATTCATAAGAGTTCGGTTTCCTACACTGATAACGCAGTAAGGGTATACTTGCATTCTCCGTGAATAAAATATTATTTTTTAAATCAATTTTGCAATTTTCTAACAAATCTAATCCTATAAGGCCGTCAAAGTAACCATGAAACTTATAAATAAATAATTTCATATCTTTTCTTAAATTAAACTCTGGAAAACTAGGTATAGTAATTGAGTAATCATGAACACTAGTTATTTGAGAATTGGTAACTTCAAACGGATCATAAGTTTTATCTATATGTGAATAAAAATTTTCAACTGCCTCTGGACTTATAAATGATTGATTCGCACCGGTATCTATTAGAAATTTAAGAGGAGGGTTGTATATTTGAATAAAAGGTAGTTCCTTCTTAGAATGTAGATTTAGTTCTATTTTGGTTCTGTATTGTGACAGCTCTTGGGAAAATCCTGGTCCTGATTAGTGGAAGGCTGCACTGACTCGATTGGAAGGTTAGGTGATGACTCGTGATACAGGGGTTGTTCATGTTCGCATGGTGTCTGTACGTTGCAATAGTCGTAATAATTATAGTCATAGTAGTCAGTGTAGTTTGACTGGTCGTCGTAGTAATAGTCAGGGTAGTAATAGTTATAATTGTCATATGTCTCATTAAAGTTAACCTCTTTAGATTTGAAGTAATTCGATGGAGGAGGGTTACCGTGTCGCGTCCAGTCATGTCCGGGGATTCTAGGTGGCATGGGCCTGGGCACAAAGTGACTTACTCCACTCATAGGCTTAGGGCCATTATGATTAGGTGGTGGATTTCTAGGCGGGATGTTAAAACCACGATTATAATTAGGAGGTGGCGCACCGAACATCCTTTGGGTGTTAGTAGGCATGCGGTTTTGCTGCATGGGTGGATTAAATTTGAACGGTTGAGGCGGGGGCCTCATGGGCTGCTGCCCTATAGGTGTTGGCCACTTGGGTGTGGGATGAGGAAAACCTATTGGTGCGCGTGGTGGTGCGAAGGACGTGGACGGGAATACAGGTGGTTTTTGCATACCGTGATTCCTATGGGGCTCGTTACGCTGTTGGAGGTATGAAATATTAAGCTCCTCTTGAACGTATTCAAGCGCCTTTTCGATAGTTTCGGGGCGCATACAGCGTATACGCGACCCTAACGGTTCTTTCAACCCACGAACGAATGCTTGTAATGTCACTTTTTTATACAGATTGCGTTTAGCGGTCACAGTGGTGGAAATCGTCTCATGGAGTGTTACATAAGTCATTATGGTGCTGAACATGGTCATACAATGATCATAGAACTCCTGGGGGGATCTATTACCTTGCATGGCAAGAGATAAGTCGTTATACAAAGTTGTCTCGTCACGTTGGTCGGAAAAGTTATTAATAAGACTCGCTCGTATACCTGCCCAACTATCAGGTATGCCATTAGAATTAATCGTGCAGGCCGCGGTCCCTGTTATTTTATTCAATATGCCATTTAAAAGACAAATATTCGAAAATTCACTGCCCGGGGTGGTGCTAAGATATTTAGCGGCAACTTGGTCACATATGCTAATGAATCGCGTAAGAATATTAGGGTTGCCGTCAAAATCGGGCACTAGACGAAGTGCCTTAAAAATAGTATCGGGTTCAACAGCCATATTACTTGAATTTACTAAGTTACTAGAATAAGAATTACTTGACTCTACGTTTGAATCTGATTTTAGACTCCTAATATTATCACTAACACTATGGCGAGTCTGACGAAGTTCAGACCGCCGGTCCCTATCAGATCTAGGATGAAAAATGGTGAAAGGAAAGGTTGGCAACACAATAAGAAATGCAATTCAAAGCACTTACATATGTTCGCCTTCTCTGGTTTTTTCTCGCGCTGATTTCTGAGTGCGGCCTCGGCTGAACGTTGGATGTTCAGGAAACCTCGATGAAACACTTGGAAGTGTACGCAGCTGGTCTTCGTCCGATTCTTGGTCTTCCCTAGCTACTTCGAAGTATCCTACCGACTGCGCCAATTATGTTAACGACAGCCGGAGGACTCAAAAAAAAACAAAATTTCTAAGATAACTTTAATTAAATTTAAATTACAAATTAATGTCTTAACTAATGATTCTACTGTCCGATCCTAGGTGCAGTAATGGAATGAATTCAAAATAACAATTTAATAATTAATAAAAATTAAAACTGCTGATGCGGAGCACGAGTCTATCGATATCTGGGTTACACGCGTATCGATGGATAGCAGCGACGTCAGCGATCTCCCTCTTAGCTGGGCACGTAACAGCTGTATTTTATAGCTTCCCGTATTTATTTACCAACAAAAGAGCCTAAACCCTTGCCATTCTAAGATCCCGACATGTCATAAATTATGCGATTTTATGTTTTATGTGTAGGAATGCAAGGATAATGCCACTGGGAACATAAAGGCTCATCAAAGGCAGCCATAAAAGGTGGCGTTCTTGGAGAATGGATCGTTAAACAGTTATAACTCCTCGGCTGCAACACAAATGTGAAATGCTTAACGCGATTTATTAAGAAGTCACTGTAAGAAAATAAAAGTTATATTAAGCTCTGCGTAAGCTCGTATATATTTCGCAACTTACATCGCATATAACGGTTTGAAGACTCGTTGCATACAAAGATCTGTAGCTATTATATTTATATATATGTAAGTACATATGAACATTATAAAACAACAATTGTCATCATCCTGTTACTGTCTCACTGATAGTCACAAGTTTCAGCTGAGAATTCATGTTTGCCGGGCCGTAGGACATCGCCCTAGCCACTGTTTAAATGAAGAGGGGTTTAGACCATAATATAAATACTAGCCAAATGTGAATTGGTGCATTTTTAGAACTTATAAGACACGCCTTTTGCGATGTTTCACTTTACCGTAGTAGCAAGTGGTAATTAATTTCTAATACTGTGTGCGTATACTTAAAAAATCAATAGGTGGTGAGGTATTTTAATGTCTGACTTTTAGAGGTTGAATTTCAACGAGTAGGCAATCAACGCTTAAACAAATGTTTATAAAAAGTACCCTTAGTAAGAGTTTGTTACAAGAATGCATGTATGTATGTATGTAATATTGAGTGCACACTCGACAACTTCCAGCGAGGGGCCGCGGACCGGTCGCACGCCTCTGCGTGGAAACGAATTAGCGTACGGAGGGGGTCCGATCACATTATTGACCCGCCACGGCCACGGTTGGTCCGGTACGGTATTCTGTTTACAGAATATCGGTTTAGGATTTGGAAATTCATACTAATCCATTAATTAAACAGTGTTGTTAAACCATCAACCTAAAATCCAACTTTATTGGTAAACTTTGGTCTCGTTAAGATTGGTTTTCTTACGCACTTATTTGGAACACGTAGGTACAATTAATTGTTGTTCAACTTTAAAATGGCAACCAACTGTATCTTTTTTAAAAATAATAATAATAATATTTATTGAAGAAGCCTCTATAAGCTGAATCATATGAATGTCACCTAAAATATATAAGATCCGTGACATTAAATCACTGCGATCTATGACGATAAAGTCTCAGTCATAGCTTCGACTCTCTAATAAACACAGAATAAATATCACTATCTATTCGTGATTATGGAAATCGATGCCGATGTCAATATTACGAATAGAATAATTTTAAGCGTCAATTGACCGGTACAAGCATTCGTGATATACTGATATGCCGGACGAGTCTTCCCTAGAGTGGGGATGTACCTTTATGCACACAGGTACCTTCTTTAGAGAACGTACTTCCGTGTTCGACGACATTTTACAACCACATTTCTATTGAATTATTTGGTGGCTTTAAGATATTACTTTGTAACGTAATACGTTGATATAACGTTAGTTAAACGGTATATCAAATACCTTCGAAAATATTACTTAGAAGATGTTTGATAACCCACGACCGTAGTTTTTCTAATACTTAGTTAAAAAGCAAAGAATCATGCAGTCGACGTGATAAGTGACCTCTGTCAATTATAGTCAACTGTAAGCAACTTCAGGTAGCAACAGGATTACAGGCCTACTTGAAATCGGTCACAAATGCATTGCTCTCCCTGAAGACCAATTTCTAACGCCTCATTCAATACCTAAGTCTTCCCTTCCATAACTGAATCTAGCCTTACTCCTTCAACCAAAACTGTTGTTGTTGGGTAGAAATAGGTGTTGCAGAGGTGCCAATAGATAATTAAGCGTTCCACCTTTGAAACGTCAGGTATTCGGATCGAACGGGGCGTTGTATCAGGTTTTTGGTTACTGTACATTGTTTACATCTGGAATGTACCTATTCTCTTCTAAACTTTTAATATCCTTAATGTTCTCGAAATGTGTTTGGGCCCTTAGGTCGATAGCCAAGAGTAAAGTATGTATGAATCCACTCCACGTTATTGTATCTTAGTATGTCCTAAAATGTGATTAAAGACACAAAAAAATCGGCTACTTGGGAGTCAGAGTATCGCACGAAAGGATCATCAACACAAAACGAAAAAAATACGTTTGTTATATGGCAATTTACTTATTTTTTGTTTTAATATTTAATGAAATTTACTTAATTTTTTGTTTTAATCCCTTTTTAGTATTTGCTGTTATAGCGGCGATACATTATCTGTGGAAATTTCAGTTGTCTATGACGGTTCATGAGATACAGACAGACAGACGGACAGCGGAGTCTTAGTAACGGGGTTCCGTTTTTTCCCCTTTCGGTACGGAATGCTGATATTGAACTTGTTCTAATATGCGGAAGTTTTTTCTCTTACATAACCATCATATGGTAATACTAATTTGATTTCATTTTCTAAATGTCGATGAAATTAATTAAGGAGCGTTAAGGACGTTTGTTATTGAATTTGTAATCGACGAATTAACAAGTTTAATTTAAAGCATTTATTATCCGCTAGTCTTCACTTTCTACCACTCTGCATGCGGTTCTACTTTCTTATGATTAAATCCTGTAATAATACATCGCTTACATAATGCATGTTAGAACAAACTGAATAAATATCAAAACATAAATATATAGAAACCCGCGCGGCGGAGCGGTCACCATAGGTTCGGATCTGACACGCAGTGGGTTCTGGGTTCGATTCCCGGCCAGACAGGTATCTGAATGATGAATTAAGATTATTGTTTTGGGTCTGGGTATTTGTGTATCCGTCTTTGTATGTCCATGGCACCCACAACACAGGAGAAAATTCTACTGTGGGACTTTTAGTGTAGAAGGTGTTTATGTGTTTTGTACTAGTTAATAAACCATTTATATAAAATGGTCTATTAACTAGTGACCCTATTGGGGTGTATTTATACATTTACTGCCTAGTGGTATGTTTATTACAATCGGTTCGGTAAATATGCGAGAAATGGTGTCATCGATAGTTTATCATTATGAATGTCGTAAAACATGTTAGAAAGTTCCTATTCGGTATTTCATTCATTCACACTTGTACTGATGATATTTGACGAAATTGCGGAATGTATTCTTATGAATATTATTTTCACATCAAATTTGAATTGTAAAAGTCATAATTACAGTATTAATTATAGAACGATATGCTGGATTTTTTAAGTCTCTCGATATTTCGTATGATTATGTATTTAAATGACACTTAAATCTAAAAATCTACTGTTGAGAGACGCATTCATCAGATCTTTGTATGTTGATGAACCTATACAGAAAGACGTTTCTGCACAACTACAAGACTTCATCCCCTTTGAAGAGAGAGAGTAGTGCTATTCAAGCCTCTGCAACAATTATGTCGCCTCTATGTAGCACAGTACTATACAGTACTCTTAGTTCCAAGTTTATTGTGTATTCTTGAAAAAGGCATTTTTTTTTATCTGACTGTAGAAGCAAAAGGGCATGCAGTCCACGTGATGCTAAGTGGTAACTGCCGCCCATGGACATCTGTAATCAACTTCATACAGAACATGGGTTCCATCTGAAGTCAATCACACATGCGTTGCTGTTCCCGAGGACTATGATGGTCGCCTCATGTGAAAGTGTGCCACTACACCCTTCTATTGTGTTTTCGTGTATTACAACTTAAAATGCACGCTTGCGTTTTTATTTACGGTACTTTGAAAATGATGGGCGAAAATAAGTACAATGCTGATTTGGAAGAAACAATTAATTCACACTAATGGTTAAGAGCTCGACGGTCAATCTTAACCAAACAATATGTGAACTATGTTATTATAATTTTCTATTGCGACCTGGACATTCACTTAAATAATGCACCAATTCTATTTTGTTTAGAAACATCGATATGTCGTACACGGACATCGGATGCGAGCGACACGATCGTTTCAACACGACACCGCGTTACAACAAACTATAATACCTCTCGTTTACTATCTAGAATTCAATTTACTACAACGGTAAACAGGAATGTATATGAAATTTAGAAAGAACATTATTGGTGCTTCTTGGATGCATTTATAGACTCGCGAAGATGTGCTAATGCTCACTTGTTTGCATACTAACTTGGCACAAGTGACTTTTAAATGGCAAAAGATAAATATCTCTGTAAGTTTTGATGCATTAATGTATTTTCTATTTATCATTTCGAATTAACATTAAGTTCTTACTTCATGTCTCTTCAAACAGCGTGGTTTTTGTAATCTACGCGATATATTAGTTTACTATTACTTAATACTTATGTTTTTACAGGTGGTATAACCAGTGTAGGTCGATCGGGGAAGTTCCACCGCCACACCTATTTCCAGCGTGAAGCATTTCTTGCGTTTCGATGTAAGGGTGTGGTTGCCGGCACTCTTTTGTATGAGGCGACCATCATAGTCCTCAAGAATTGCAACGTATCTGTGATTGACTTTAAATAAAACCCATGTTATGTTTGAAATTACTCACAGATGTCAATGGGCGACAGTGACCACTTATCATCAGGTGGACTGCATGTACATATTTGATATTTTTAGATGGTAGAACTATGTAGTTTGACTCCGGAAGTACTACCGCCACACCTACTTCTTGCCTTATGCAAGCGCTGCTGTGTCCTGGTTTGACGGATTTGTTTCGGTTTTAAGAAAGCATTCTTACTTAATCCTCGGGGTTAAAACTCTTATCTTCGCTGGGTTTGGTACAGATATCCGTAGGTGAAAGTGGCCATATGGGGTACAACCCATTATTGTCCCACTGCTACGCACGGGTCTTCTCTCAGAATGAGAGAGTTTTAGGCCATAGTCCACCGCGTTGGCCAAGTGCGAATTGTTGCCTACATATCAGTGGCCATATACCATCACTCATATGAACATTAGTCAAATAAACTTAAAAAATAATAAAGTAATCATCAAGAAATATTTGTAATTTTTATGTAAGAAAATATTCTATACCTTGATAACATGTCATTTATTTAAACTCATTAATTATTAATATATTTAGAGTATATACAAAACAAAATATTAAAAATAAATAAAACATTTTTTTTATAAAATTTTATCAGAAAATTAGAAATAGAAATAAATTATAAATAAAACAAAGAGTCCATATCACTGCCTCTTGGGAGAGTCCCAAGAATGCTGGCGGCGTTGCCTGTTGCGTTTACCTTGATTATATTATGTGCTACAAAGTTTTTACCTAACAATTATCCTAAAATGTTTCCTTTCCAATACGAGCACAATGTGTCAATTTTAAATGTTACATGTCACAAACAAGCAGAAGATAAAATCAAAGCACCCAACATGGTCTGGGTTCCAGTCACGATTATCCAAGGTTTAGCTGACCGACCACCGTTACCAAACGAGATTAAACATTACGACACTCCTATCATTGTGATTGTGATTGTGTCAATTTCGCGGATTGAGAATCGATGTAAAGATTAACTCATTGGTATTGTGGTGAGTACGCGACAAAAGCTGTATAACTTTTTTTTTTGTTTTCGAGGGGGAAATTTAAAAGAGAATAGATTGGAAATTTAAAAGAGAATAGATTGGAACCTTCAAAACGCCACATTTAAAGAACCCTACATTCAATTTGGCTTTTCTAAAAAATCTTACTTATCTACTATTAGATAAGTAAGATTTTTTAGAAAAGCCAAAATTAAAAGTTAGTATTTAACTAAATTAATACTTCATAATGATAACCTTAATTTAACTTAGGTAATAAACGTATAATGCAGCAATTAACTTAGTCAATACGGCACACAAAGTAATTTAATATTAAATGAACTTAAAATTAGTTTTATGATATTAAATTAATTTTTGTTTATTATGTAAGTATATTACATAATAAACAAAAATTAATTTAATATTAAATTAACTTTTGTTTATTATGTAATATATTACGTTTATAAAATTTGCAATTGAAAGAGGTGACTAAATCTCTCATACTGTTTCAGTAACTATGTATTAAAGTAAACATCGACGCGGAAAGCTAACTTATAAAATCGAAAATATACAAATTTAAGTTTAATACGTAAGATCAATTATTACACTAATATTAGAATTTTTTCATAAATTATACTTACATCTACTTGTAGAACAGTTAAATATAAATATAATTATTATATTAATAGAGCAGCTAATTTAAAAGTTATAATATTATTAAGTTTTTTTTAGTGGGTATTTGGCCAGATACAAGAAGATTATTACTTGGACTATGTTATCTGTAAACTTCTAGTGACGATACCAAGTAGAAACTGTTTATACTATTTTTCTAGCGGAGGGTTTTTTTGAACGATTGGCTTTCTCGAAGAAAGACACACAAAAACCTCCCCAGTGTACTCTTTGAGCATGTAGGGTTGTCAAACCCTTCATAAAGTCTTTAGCAAGAATTCGATATAGCAATAAAATTATTTACACCTAAAAATATGTAGCGTGTACATTGCTTTACCGATAAAGTCTTAAATAATGTTGAAAATGTAATTAGCTTAATCATGCCATAAATATTTTCATTCCTAGGATTATTTAGACGTTTTAATCGGCCCATTGCTAATTATTGCCGTAATTTTAAAACGATTAGTCGTCGGTAAAATTATGAAATATAATGAAATGTATTTTATATAGGCCTACTACGGTAGCAGTTACAATTCGTCGGTTACAAGATTTCTTTCTTACCTTACCATTGAATAGGAAATTAACCACCACCACCACGACCATGACCATGATCCATGCAACTGGGTCGAAATATCGGCAAAAAGAATTCTATAAGAATTCATAAACCGCATATCGTGAGTACCCGTTAAGTATTATAATTATAAGGAAATTAACGTTAACTGAAGCGATCCGGCAAGAAACTCTTTTTTTGTATCATTGTTTTTGTTTTTTTTTTAATTGTTTGATGATCCGCGTCACTCGTGTGACGGAGCGGTCCATCATACCGGTCTGACAGGCTTCGGGTACGATCCCCGGCCAGGCAGATATTTAGTGGTGAATTTAGATTTGTTCTGAGTCTGACTGTTTATATATTTGCCTTCGTTGTTCATCGCACCCATAACACAGGAGTAATCCCAGTGTGGGGCTGTGAGTGTACAATGTTTCACTTATCATCTTTGTACATGACTTTGAAAGTTAGCTCCAGTGTCGATTATAAACACATTAGATGGCAAAGGTCCACCAATTCGCACTTGGCCAGCGCGGTGTACTATGGCCTAAACTCTCTCATACTGAGAGAAGACCCGTGCCCAGCAGTGGGACAATAATGGGTTGACGACAGATGGTAAAGTGTCTCGCTACAACAGCAAGGACATAGCCATCCTTCGGAAGTGACGTAAGGACTCAAACACGTTGCCGGCTCACTTTTATTTTAAGCGACCATCTTAGTACTCTCGAACAGCATCGCATATGTAATTGACTTGAGATAGAACTCCGATAGAGATAGACTTCATGTACAATTCTATGAAGTTGCTCACAGATGTCCATGGATCGCAGTGACCGCTTACCTTCAGGTGGTGCGCGTTTGCTACTTCAAAACAATCTCCAGTTTAGATTATAAACACATTAGATTTATTAAAGTATCTGGCTACGATGCAAGGACACAGCCATCCTGCGGAAGTGACGGCGCATCGCCCCGCGGTGGCTGCCAAGTGTGTCAGTCGGGCAGTGGCGCGCGTTGCACAAGCCACGCGGCTGCGAGGCTTGACGCTGCTACCGTGGTACTGTAGGGTCATAAAGGGCGGTGAGAACCACAGACCATGAATAGCTCAATAATGCGGGAAAGTAGTTTCTAGTGTTATATCAGTTAATTATATTATGTAAAACCCTTAATATTTAAATTATTCTTCTTATATGTATAGCGAGTAAAGTATGACATAATCTAAATGTGTATTACTGAACATACAGGGCCGAAAGAAAACAAACGCAAATGATGGTGTGGTATAGTTTCCTTACTAATGATTTCATTTAAGCTCAAACAGATCCGGTATTGATATTTCAACTCATATTTCTGTAACAATTACATATAATTAAGAAAAAATAAAGTTTAAAAATATAAGATTCCTTAACTTTAATTACAAGCTGTTGGCAATTAGGACTGATTATGAGCCACTACCAGTAACCGCAGTCGTCGTCAACCCATTACTGTCCCACTGCTGGGCACGGGTCTTCTCTCGGAATGAGAGAGCTTAGGCCATAGTCCACCGCGCTGGCCAAGTGCGAATTGGTGGACAGTAACCGCAGTAAATATATATAACTCATATCTTCACAGTAAGATTATTACTATCTGTACCATGGAAATACACAGATTCGAAAACACCCATAACATAAATTTATCATTTCAAATCAGTCTGGTCGAGGATCGAACCCGGAACCGTGCGTGTCAGACCGGTATATTGACAGCTCCGACACGCGGGTCGTTCAAAGGCTGTATTCCAATAAAGATACATCAGAAGTAATATCAAATAATCGATGGCTGTGACGAGCAACCTTTCACCCGACGACCCGCGGCTGGCCACTGCTGCTAAATGTCACACGACACTACAACGCTAATCTCTCATACATCACAACTTACCTTTACTGAAATGTGAAGGTACATTATTGTGAAATTATAGACGAGTATTTATTTATTAAATTAAAAGTGATATATTTTAATGGTGGTAAAATCTTAGTGTTTCGACCAATTTTTGTCTAATTTTAGTATTGTTAATCGCTGCTGCGTTCTGGTCTGAAGGATGTGGTAAAGGAGAGATAGTTATCCGAGCCGTTCTAACTTAGCCCACAGGGGTAGCAACACGGCTGTGGCTAACCACCGGTAAGATATTCATTTTATTAGGGGTTCATTAAAGATGTTCACGGGCGTAAGCCATTTACCAACATACCACTAGGTGGTGCATTACATACTCGTTTGTTATTGTCACATTATAAAAAAAAAATTAGGTATCTGAGCATTGCCAGATCAAGCCAGCGCGGGTTGCAAATTCTGACAGGAGACCTATAGTTTGCTTAAGTAAGGGTATTAAATAAAACAAAACTGTTACTAGTAAACTTTTCTGGAATTAATCTGGGAAAAATTAGAGATGACACTTTCTATATCTTCTTTCAGCTTAAAATTATTAGGATAGCAAAGATAGTAAAATATAAATAGCAGGTCGCGAGGCCCGTAGCATTTACTACTATTCCCATCAACCCATTATCAACCCATTATTGTCCCACTGCTGGGCACGGGTCTTCTCTCAGAATGAGAGAGTTTAGGCCATAGTCCACCGCGCTGGCCAAGTGCGAATTGGCGGACTTCACACACCTCCGAGAACTTTTTTTTTTTTAAGAACTCTCGGGTGTGTAGGTTTCCTCTCGACGTTTTCCTTCACCGAAAAGCAGTGATAATTAATTTATAATACGCACATAAATCATTGGTGCGTGCCTGGGTTTGAACCTCGGACCTCCCGATCGAGAGGGCAAGTTTCAACCATTAGGCTATCACTGCTATTGCTATGTGGCTAATCCGGCACCGTATCTGAGTTTTTCAGATACGTCATTATAGTGAAGGAATAAGTTGGAACGCCTCGAATCTTACGACCGCTCTTCAAACTTAAACACAGCACGCCTAGCATTGTTAATTTGTTACAACGCAAAATAGGTGTGACTGCTCCGTAATCGAACGAAAGGTATAAAATAAGTATATAAGTATGCAAAGTAAATAAAATATGGGAGAATGTGTAAAGTGAAACAGTATTTACGGCATGCCGGCAGGCGGGCGGCGGCGCGCGGCGGTGTGCGGCGCGGGCTCGGTGTCTAATTTATGTATGTAATAACGCATAAAGAACACGTGCACATGTGATGCAATACAGTTTGTATTTATAATTTGTGGAAATTATTGGAACATGTAACTAAATATCAAAATATTTAGTTATATGTCCTAAAACACGTAGTGTAGTACTTTAATAGGGTCTTTGTAGTTTCGCGGGAAAAAATATTGTATTGTGATTAAATTATCTTGATGAAGATGAGTTTGATTGCAGGAAAAATATACGAGTATGGGTTCTCGTCGACTATATTTTCGTCATATGTCAACAGAGTTAAGCGTTGATTTATTCTTGTCGAACCAAAATAAGTAACATTAGAATTCAGTAGTCCTAAGAGACAACTACGTAAATATTTAAAGCCGACCTCAATTGTGAATTTAGTCTTTTAGTAGTACTTGATGTTGATTATGGCTACAGCTATGGCCGGCTGAAGCTTCTTACCATCGCTTGAAAATTATGCTTGTTTACTACTTGTGCAATATAACGAAACTAGCTTACTAATTGTACCTTTAAAATAAGTTCCATCAAATGATTTTACACCACCCATCCTAAGTTGCAGCGCAATAAAATATCCCATTAGTCAATTAACATAAGAATCTCATTGTATGCCTTTCCTCACGCGGCGGCGGCTGGCGGCGGCGGGCGGCGGCGTGCCGCGTGGTGCGCCCGCGCATCATCGAACTATCGGATTACGACAATGCTTTAACAACAATGCTTTCTCGTTACGTCACGACACCCTGCCGGCCGACTAGGGGTGCCGCTTTTTGTAAAACTAAAAATTATTAGTACAGAGATCTTTTATTTTAGCTGAGTTGGTTAGGTATATAATTACCAATTCAGCTACGTAAGTATATAAGTATGTTTCTCTAACAAAATTTATTTCCCGCCCAAAGCTATAATAATAAATATTTTTTCTATTTATCTATATCGATCTATTTGCCTATATTTCTAAATATTGTAAAGCACTGCTTCGCAAAGCGACTTAAGGGGTCGCTGAAGCCGCTGATATTAAAGCATCTTTCATAATATAGTATGATTGTCTAAAATATATGAATTATTATTTTATGAATTGTATATGAGGGTGGCAACCCTTGAAGCGCCCTGCCCCTCCGCCCGCACACTAAGCGAAGCTCCGTGAAAGTTCAATAGTACATTGTACATAATACGTACCCGATATGTTGCTATGTATAAAACTTATCTTGTTTTTGATTGATATGACTGGTATTTAAATCAACGAACCGTTGATTGATCGTACTCTTTCAACAAAATATTGATTGTTAATGTAATTAACATTAAGTTACTTCAACACATATATACGTTGTATACATGAACTTAAGTGCTGCTGGTCCATCAAGACACTCCCAACGCAATGATGAGACTTTAGTTGTGATAATGTTTATTGCATAGATTAGATTCCAATGCTGCAATCATTGAATATTCAAAGGGTCAGCTTTAAAAGCGAATCGTTATTTAGAAGCTAGCAAACTAGGCGCATAGTCAAATACACTTCTGAGTTATATCCTTCAATTGCTTGAGAGATTTAGGAAACTAAAATGAAACGTATATACTCCATCGTAACTTCGCGATTGGTTACGAAAGTCTTGCGATCCTCTTGTGCCTATTTCTATCGCGAAATTTGATATATTGCTGCATTGTCCCATCTCACAGGGTAGAGTAACATCCGCCCCAACGCGTCTTATCTAACTGCTTCTAATCTTATCTCATCTTTCACGTTTTCTGATTCAGAAATTATCACTAGAACGCATCTGAGTAAAGATTACTATTATTAATTACAAGAATATTATCCGAAATACTACTAAATATCTTTGTAGTATTCCAGAATTCAGGTATTAAAAATACCAAAGTTGATGCTTTGATATTTTACCTTGTAAAAGTCCTAAGAAATAAATATAAGAACCTTGGAATAAACCTAAGACTCTATCCAAAGATCTCCACGGACAGGCACTCCTTTCTGATTTCCCTAAAGTCGCTGTCGTCGTAAAACTACTATCAATTTAACTGTAAATTGCGTTAGCAGCAACGGCCTGGTCGTCGTCCTAAACCGGTTGCAGTAGCTTGTGTCATTTAAATATTAAAATTCAACGATTACAGATCCAAGCAACACCACAATTGTTTTGGCAATGACACCAATCAAACAATTTACGGTCGTTTCTAACATACGCATGTAAATTTTATCATGTAACTCCGAAATATTACATATAAAGGTAAAGTACCCGTTTACGATCGCTCGTTGCAACGTGCAAGCTTTGAGCTGCCAAAAGTCGCGGGGTGACGCAACTTCGCGACCCACGTAATGGCGCGGTTGCGATTGTATGCACAATAAGAACATGTGGATTAAAAGAAGCTTTACTTTCAAAACATGTCGCTTTGCGTAAGAATAATGCGATAGATAAAGATATAAAAGAAGACGTAAAGAACTCTGTGGGTCACGAACTAATTTCATTGGCGAATTTGAAAGGAACTGAGCAATACGTCATCGCAATGACTGTGAAAACTGTCCCTTCACTTTTATATGCTTGATACTACACTTGCACTATAGGTAGATAAGACATATCCATCAACATAATACTCAACCAGGAAAAAAATAATATAGTAGAAAGCAAAAGTTTGGATCATATTAATACATAGAAGTTAAAGAAAATTCCAAAGTACTACATTATAATCCAAGTTATTAAGTTGTTATTTTACTTTTAAAAAGCAAAAATATTGTTCTCAATTGAAAGTCGGACTTCGTAAATGTCAGACCTGGGAGTTGATATTGAACAAATTAATATAATGAGTCGTCTCTCTCTTCAATTAGTCAATAAAACTCAAGGTATGCTTTTTATTAGACATAATATAAAAGCGATACCTAAACACAAGGTTTGCGAAAGCTCTGACCTCAGGCCAATAGATCTTCAGCACAAGGATGTCGCAATCAATAACACAAATCGAGTGACAAACCGATAGATCGGCCCGCGCGGGTTGTTCACAGCGTATGGAGCGTGCCGAGTGGCGCATGACCGCCAAACGGCCGAGCGCTGACCTATTTCTGACCAGCGGGAATGCATACTGTTATTATACCTATCGACACACCTTGACTAACAGCCCGACCTCGGAGGAGTGAACGACGGGCGACGCTGACAGTAAACATATCTTGTCTATGTTCGGGCTTAAACTTGTCATTCATGGTTGTCCTCGTAAATTATAACGATACGTTGGACACAAATTATTGCCAACTGGAAGAGACTAATCCACAGTCTTATGTTTGTCTTAGCATTTACTCTTACACATGTCTTGTCATTCATACTGTGCATAAGCAGCTTACTAAACTTGGGTATTATTCTAGAGATTGTCATTCATATTTTTATTCATAAGCTATCGAACAATGCAAAGATTATGCAGTATAGTATAGTGTATCATAGGATTATGAACGATTAAATCTCTAAAACTCATAATGAAAAAAAATAAGGTGTTTAGTTGCAAAATGGCAACCATTTTGTACAGGGAATGTTCGGTAAAGACGGACAATCATTGATTTCTTTGTAACAGATATGGTAGCTTGGCTCCATGAATAGTCCTAAATCTTAGACGGTATGACAAGCCCCTTACGGTACTGTATGTGTACAGTTCTGTGACCAGCCGTGATGACGTGGACTGAACAGCACGCGTCACGCGCAAGGTCGCTACGTCATGATACAACTGACGGCTGGTCTTTGTGGTTTGGGCGTGATAAGAATGCTATTCCTAATGCTCCTTTAAAGTCTATCCTCGTTTACTTGTAACGTTTTCTTCACTTAGAAGATTTCATGTTAATTTATTTAGTTACTATGAAAATATGAATATAGTAGTTTGTAGCCCACTGCAGTAGAAGAGTAAAATTGTATGTATAAGATGTGTATTCACAATCGTTTGATTAGACTGTATGTTGCGAAAAACTGATATTTTATCCTTTTGTTTTCTTTTATCATGTTTTTTGTAATAAAAACTTTTACTACTATTAATTAATATCATACTGTAACGTGTTAAAATTTCGGTACAAATTTTAATTTTATTTCATCAAAAACCACGTTATTTGTCTTGAATTGGGTGCCTGTTCCTATTTCCTCTGTTAAAACCCGCGGGAACATAACTACAGCATTTATCTTTGTAAAATGACAAATACCCAGAGTATTTACGATATAAACAAGTTAACTGTTTAATTAAATAAACGCTCCGTAAGTCACGCTCTGGTGGCCACCAACAGCGTCTAATTGTTAACTCCGATAGCAATTGGAACGGATACGAGAATCTCCTCGGAATTCCATACCACTGGCAACACATTCGAAAGAATATAGAAATCATTGTAGGTCAAGGTAAATAACATCGATATAGTAATGGTAGAAATTAAATTTAATGTCTTTCTACATGCCTATGGAGGCACTTACAAACTGTCAGTTACACAACGTTTTCTACAGTATCATCGGAACACAACTTAAACAGGGAAGATCCGGCTAGCAACACAGCTGATGTGTCTTTTTTGTATGCCAGTTTGTTTTAGACATGAATATGGTAGAAATTATAGGATTTCTCATGAAAAAGTCTTTGGCTCTTTCATGGTTCATCTTAGGGCCAAAAGTACTATTAACTAACAAAAGTGCTAACAACAGCAGTGTTCAGTTAAAAAGGTAAACAAAAGAGACTCTAACGAGACACAAACGAGATTTGCAACTTGCTCCAAAAGATGAGCAATGCATCTGTTGAAAAAAGATTTATGTTATCTGGTTTTGATTCCTTATGTCTTACAGACGGTAATTCTTTAAAATCCGTATAGGTTGGTATATAGGCGTTGTTAGGTGAAATGTAACGGCCGCGATCGCCAACAGCCTTGCTCTGAACTATTGTTTCGCCAGTCGCCACCGGATCATCACTCGCCTCGCATTGAGCAATAAAAGCTTCGGGTTGCGAAAATAACACGGACAGTCGTCGAACGTGATGCACTTGCTGAACTACTGAGTAATGGTCTAAATAGCTGCTAAGTAATAGTCTGGTTATCTAGTGGATTGAAATTTTCTATAACGTTACGTGTCAAATTCTAGGCAAGTCATTAACGATGCTTAAACAACGAAAGAAATTTGTGGGATCACCACAAAGCCTGAGATTGCAGTAAAAACAAGTTTTCATTTTCTAAATTGCGTGGAGCACTTAGCTACCATTGTGAATTATGTCTACATAATTATATCTACATTCTTCTAATAATAAGATACTTACCCTGCAGCGGAACAATGATGGGTTGAAGATGTAGAAAAACAAAATAGTAAAAAATAACTTACGTTAGTACAAACAAGCGTAGGATGATCGTCATAGTTTGTTTAACTTACTTTACGGTTTATTTGTACAGTATAAGAGGTAGAGAGTGGTTTGACAAACAACAGCTTGTGAAGCCGATTCAAAAGATAACGTTAGATAAAAACAAAAGTCTTGTTTCCGGCCTTACCATCTATTATGCTTGTAAATTTCACGTCAATAGTTATAATACCTGATTTCCGTCGCACGTCGATAACGAATGATCAAACATTGTATTAATTCAAACATTATAATAATGGAATGTACCGGAAAAGCTATTATATGTAACTGTTTGCTTACAATAAAACTATGGCAGTGGTACAGTTATCGTCCGCCGCCGGCTACAACGGCACCTCGCCGGGGACGCGAGGGGACACGCCGGCCGCTTCTCTCGGCTGCCCTCCCAGTACTTCTATGGCATCTCACTAAGGATATTGTGTCATAAATTCTTATTCACACCAGATCCTTGGAAGCGAAAGTCCAAGGTAATCCATTATTTTCGCTTCTCTTTTAAGAGAATATCTACATTGCCCTATTTTTTGGTTAGATTCTCCACCCTCTTCTCCTTCTTATCTAATAACAATTGTCTACAATTTATCAACTTCTAGATAGCAAAACACTCTAGAGGTTTTTAAGATCTAATATTAATTTTACTGTAAACAAAGTATGAAACAAGTGCATACATCCTATCATAATTAACTATTATACCTAAGTAAATATTTACACAATAACAAATATATAATTAAACAAAAAACGCTTAGGCAGTTATGTGAGCCACAAATAAATTACTATTGTACTTCACAAGTTACTGCACTTTAACAAAGTCGTCCATGTGTCCATGATCGTCCATGTCGCGACTATGAAAACTTTACGAGGACCACCTCATGACACTAGACCGCTAAAGGAAATCATTGAATCAATATCATAAAACTATACCTAAATCTAAGTCAAGCCTACCTTAGTACCTAACACCTAATACTAAGAAGACAGTTATACTCCAATTATCACGCAGCATGTCCTATGCGCTAACGAAGCCTGCAAGCCTACCTAGCTAGTGTGCTAAGTAGAGCTAAGTGGCTGGTCGCGAGTGGTGCTGGCGGAACGAATGGCGACAAGATGTCAGCGTCAATCTTAAGTGATACATAATACGGTAACGTACGATCCGGTCCAATATGGTAGAACGGATTCTAAGAATTTTTCAATTTTAGCTAATCTATATCTATACTATTATCATAAAAAGGAAAATTTTGTATTTCCGTGTTATTGTATGTTTGTCATGAATTAACTTAAAAACTACTGAACCGATTTTTTTTACCATTAGAATGCTACATTATCTCTCAGCAACATAGGCTATTTTATCACTAGAATATATAAGGCGTCTTTGCTAAAACTTGAGTAATGTGATTCAAAGTGTCAAAAATTTTGCTCAACTTCTTTTTCATTGCGTACACTGCGATATCCATTGATAATAGAACAAAATGGCCTACAATATATGAGAACATATCAATATCTACAAGACTTGGACACCGCCGCCGCACGATGATCAGTGTACCCTTACGCAAAGCAGTCGTCGATAATTTTTTGGGACTACTATCGGAATAGCATCAATACCCACTGCTGACTATGACTACTGACCAAATCCCCATTACGGATGGGGGGAAGGACATGTCCAGGAGTGGTGCTCAAAATAATGGTTGGATAGATTACATTATAGTCTGCGCGAACGAAGTCGTCACGATTGTGCTAGTTCCCAATAAACAGCCCTCAACAGCATTTGTGATCATCTAAATATATATTTTATGGGCTGTAGTACAGATGCTGGTACCGTTACTAAACTATGTTTGAAATAGCTTGGCGCAAGTATTCGTTACATCTTAAACACTTTACGATGCGTCTTAAATCTAATATGATTAAACTCATTCCACATCTACTTCATGTAAAATAATTTCACTGCACATTACACTTCACAAATGTCTAACTACCTACCGTCTGACGCAGTAAAAACAATGTAATAAATTATGTCCTACAATTCATACCTTGAAACTAAGTACATTATTTATACGCTACGCTCAACAGAACAGTATATAATGTATGTTCCTACTTAGACATAGAAAGAAGTAGTTTGGCCGTTGCTCGGGACCGTTAGGAACCGGACTAGATCTTAGTTTACAGTTGCGTGTTGGAGTTTCATATTACGGACACACGTCTCTTGAACTTTGTGAACACCAACATAACCTATATTTACCTCGTAAAGACAAGTATCTATGACAATCTCGGGTCATATCATCGCAATAACACCGTCTTCTTGTATGTCATTAAAAGAAGAAAAGAATTAAAAGAATTAAAAGAAGCATCAATAAACGTTTTAGATCTTAATATTATGCTACTACCGTTGTATCATTTGTTTATGAGATCGAAGTGGCAAACAAGCATGCTATCCGCTTGCATCATTGCCACCCATGGATTTCTGGAAGCAATTTCATGAAGAATAGTGGTTTTAACTGAAATCGATCACAGACTATATATACATTGTTTCTACCGAGGATTAAGATGGCCTTAAATAAGTATGTATCAGAGATCTGTTTTTAATCCAGTTGTTCCACTAAGAGATTTATATTACTTGGTGTAATCATTTAAAACTGTGTAGGCCACATCTACCTCCGCTTTATAATAGTTTAAAATGATGTACTCCGATATTGAGAATATGGCTGAGCTTTAAGAGAATTTTATGTACTTCAGGTAGAGCTCCTTTACTCTATGAGAATAAACTTGTAGCCGACCGGATACAGGTGTCCTTGAGCGGCTGAGCTGATGACTAAATAAGTGTACAGTTTAAAATGCATCAGTGATTTGCAGATGTATATTTAGGAAGAGATAAAAAAAAGATTCATGATAACATTTTCATTTTAATGACGTTATATGGAAAGTTACAAATAATTTCTGGAAGAATCCGTAACAAATTGAAAAAGCACGGTCATTACAGCTACTCTTCTAATGAATCCATTAACAAACTGCCGTAAACAATGTGTTCTGCTAATGACTTGGTCTTAATAAAATCACCGAGAGCCATGAATTACAGATTACGTGTAACATCAGCGCATGAGAAATTGGGACACACGCGATTCTTAATAATGATATTAAATGTATAAGAAATGACTTAAAAAGTGAAGCAGTAATGAATTTCATACAACATCAAATTATTCATAGTTTTTCTGAGGAACTTGTCTTATCGCGAGCGAATCGTTCTATATCGTGTCGAATGACGGTTCATCACTGGCGGTGCCCAATGGTTTTATCCGCGTTTAAAATATACATAACCTTAGATAGTTATAAATGTCAATAGACTGAATAGATATTTATGAAATAAACACTAAAAGTTACATCGAAATATGAGCTATAAGCATATTTTTAATCCTCTAAATAAAGAATACTAGTTTAATGCTATTGCCAAGACAGACCAGGTAGGCACTCAATATTCTGAGTCATCATTTTCTTTTTGCAAATATGTATTGTACGGACAGGACGATGATACATTTTTTATGTGTCTGAATTACGTGTACCTAAATAAATCGCTTTATTTGCGGTTAGTGATGCAGCAATATGGTTCATACAGAATAATTTCGAATTAGGATGAGTAGTTAGTCGTAAAACTACTCATCGTCGTAAAACTACGCAAAGCGGTTCCTTAAGAAAACAATTACTACGGAAAATCAGGCATTTACGGTAAAATAACAATATATTGTCATTTCCCGTGATTAAATCGTTCTTGGGTTTTGCTATGAAGTATGTACCTATTTGTATTATTTAACATGAAGTTAACTAGTGATTCTAAAAAATATGGTTTTTTAGAATAGGCTTACCTGAAATCATGAAAAAATCCATGACAGTGTTTATACTCCTGTGAGCTAGCTAGAACGTTGCAATTAGAAAGAAGTGAGTGTACCACTGTTATCAAACTATTCTGTCATCGTAATGAAAAATGCGATTCGTATTTGCAATATGATAGTTTAGATGTTAAGTGCTTTTTTTCAATCTCTACTTCACCTCATTGATATATATACGGTTTGATAAGCAGATACGTTTTTTGTAAAAAATAAGCGAATGTAGTTTGTTATAAATTTGACAGGTTTTTAAAATCCATTTTATATTATCTAGCAGAGGTTAAGGAACCCAGTAAAAGTTGTTTTTTTAATTTTGGTACATATTTGCTGAAAAATATCAAATTAAAAATTCAATATTTAAATAGCGCGCAAAAACGCTACTTTGACGTCGACGACGTCGGTGACGTCGGTCACTTGCCTGTATTGTCATCTGTGGCTCATGTCATCCACATACATTTATCGTAAACAAAAAACGAAAGTTTACAAGCAAGTGACGTCATCATAAACCTGCCAAATCAGGAGCATTTTGTGTCACGTGACAAACGTTTAAAAAAATGCATTCTTATTTAAGGATTTTTAAATAAATTTAATTATTATTTTCAACTTATGTTAATAAATAACCATTCTTAAACTCATAATATATACTGATAACAGTAATTGACACTTAATTTTTCGAATTGTCAAATAGCCTATTAAAGCCAGAAATTTAAATTGGCAAAAAGAAAATAGATTACTACGGTTTTATTGCGACGACAGGTAATAGGCCCCAATAAAAAAAATATCTATATTTTTTTACCTGACATTATAGCGAGTGTATCGCTTATAGCTCGTTATCTCTTAGTGGAGCATGTAGGTAACACGTAACCAAATTAGAATATAGCATGTTCCCAGATAACAGTACCACCGACTGCAGCCAATCATTACGTGGCTCCGGCCGGTAATTATACGGCTACAAACTTTATACGCGGCTTCTGAAGAGAAATGCTTAGACGCTGCCCACGTTACAGAAGATTAGAATGTCAGAATGAGGAACAAGCCACACAAAATTTAATGATATAGGTGTAATTTGTTTGGAGAAGTTAATTTAAAACTTTTTGTTTCAATGAAATGAAATTTTAACTAAAGATGAAAAAAATAGTTTTGCCATATTTACACTTTACTTTGAATGTGCATAGGTCTACACAATACTATACATTCAATTACTTATACGGCATCGTTTTACCTTTAACACAACAACGGCATTTCAATTTTCAATTTTGTAACAGTTATTACAAAAGTAGTAAGCTGTAATGGTTATTCGCGCCACTGTGTATATTTCTATCTTATATCAACAGTGTAGAATTCCCGCATAATGTGTAATGTGCGTAAAGTGTTTTGAAAAACTTTCTGACTTGTCCTGAAAAGCAACAGAATCAACTAAAACTAATCCCTCTCTAATAGATGATGATAGATGATATGTGTTATAATAATTATCAGATCAATCTGTTAGCTCGGAGAGGGTTAATAAGAATTTTTGCTGACCCAATTTATCCAAGCAAATAATGGAACAAACCTGGCAAGGTAAATAAATCCTTAATGCAGGAGGCGGACACTACTCGCCAAGTTGAATGTTAGAGGAATAAGAGTGTATAAAGCAACTTAGGCTTACCACGTCAAACTTTACCTCGCCTCGGGTGACTTACATTTCGCACATTTAATCATAAAAAGAAATAACTTAAAATTTATGTTTCACGAGTTTATACCATAAAGCGAACAAACTAGGTGATAAAGTTGCTAATGAAAAAATTAAAGAAGATTATTTTTATGAATAAAGGTGCGATTTGTCGTCGGTTTTTGCGCCCGAGTCAAAGGACCCGAAGATTGCAACTTCAAGCTCTTTGACTCGGGCGCAAAAATGAGCGTATTGCGACGTCGACCAAGTGTGTAGCGACGCGGTTAGGACCTTAGTTTCTAGAGTATTTCGCCGAGGAACTTCGCGATTATTGTAGAGAAGGTATACAAAGTTTTGTCTATTTTAAAGATAATGTATGCAGACGAGGGTAGATAACTCACTTGTTGGCTATGCAGCGCGGTCAGTCACGCCTCACGCCTGGCGCCGGCGAGACGCATCGGATGTGCGCATTTCCTGTACAGACAAACATACATTTATTAACATTACATCAATATATAAAAAGACAATGTCGCATGAAATTTTGTTGTTAATATAAGCGATGAATTTGCAATCGAAACCTTTTTCTTGAGTTGCTTGTTGTCAACAGTAGGTTACACTATCATACTTAATATTATAAAGGCAAAGTTTGTGAGTGTGTATATTTGTTACTTCTTCACGTCTAAATGGCTGGAGCGATTTTAATAAAATTTGGTAGGGAGTTAGCTGATAGTCTGGATTAACATATAGGTTACTTTTAACTGTGAGAAAATTTGTTATTTCTATGGGACAATCGATTTTTGTTAACGCGGGCGAAGCTGCGGGATTCAAGTCGTTCAAAATATTTTCTATCTAATAAGGTCGTAATTTTTAAATAGTCTCTTAAACTATATCGTATGAAACAATGTCAAGATGTATGGTTATGGAATATTTTTGTTGCCACCTAAACGTTGATATTAGACGTTCCTAAGATATGAAGGCCCCATGGCTCCAGCCAAGCAGCTAACTCATCTTGATAATCCCACGTTGCTAATGAGATTGAGATAAACGTCGTCGAAGCTATTTTTCTTGATTAAAATTCGATTTAAAATAAACTCTACGGTTCTAAACAATAAAGTATAAACTCTACCTCATAATTAGTCTAACATAATCTAATGAAAGCGGTGTCTACTCTACACAACTAAATATAAGATGTTTAGTATCATATTGTATTGTACGTATCCTACAATATCCTATAGTACAAACAAAATGTAGCTAATTTTGTAGAATTCTTTCAGCAGTGACGCTTACAGCTCTAAACGGTTGATTCTTTGACCTCGGTTACTTGATGCTACGATACGCCTCTGGAGACAAACGCATTGTGTACATTTTATTATAGACATCCTAAACCGTGGGTCGATTCGGATGTAACCGGTTGTGGACAGAGTATGCATGCAGCGTGACACGTCACTTGCCACACCGCGGACACCTGCAGCTTGCGAAATACAGAGCAAAGTACAGCTTGCAGTCTGCACTGTTCAGCACGACCTTCGAGTTTTTGTAATAAGTGCACCGAAACTTATACTAATAAATTTTAATCTAGATATACGTAACCGGTAACACTAATAGACGAATGCAAAAGCGACCCGCGTGGCTGAGCGGTTACCATACCGGTCTGACTCGCAATGGGTCTCGGGTTCGATTCCCGGCCAGACAGATTTCTGAATGATGAATTTAGATTCATGGTCTGGGTCTAGATGTTTGTGTATTTGTCTTGTGTGTGTCCATGGTTCCCACGACACGAGAGAAAATTCTAGTGTGGGGCTACGTTTGTAGAAAGGGTGCGTGCTTTTTTTTAATGAAAAAGCTAATAAAATTACGATTTCAATAGGAACAGTGGGCACCATGTCTAATTTAATCTAAAATACGAAATTAGTTATACGTAATTTTAACCATCCCCGAGTCCGTAATACTCTGCCGCGGATCTTAAGCTTTAAAAAGACATACATAAAGAAGATAGAAAAATGCTGCATCACATACATGCTGTAAGTTTTAAAGTTATCAGTCGAACTAAAAACTACGTGTAATGAAAAGGTGAAAAGTGTCGGTGTCGAATTTACAATGACCCCTCACTAGAGCTGCCGTCTTGCGACGAACTAACATACACAAACACAAAGGATCATTAACGCGCCCAATATACATGTATATGGTTTGACTATGCCATCACCATACTTCATACTTAATATTATAAAGGCGATAGTTTGTGAATGTGTATGTTTGTTACTTCTTCACGTCTAAACGGCTGAAACGATTTTCATAAAATTTGATAAGGAGTTAGCTAACAGTCTGGATTAACATATAGGCTACTTTTTACTTACTAAGGGACAATCGATACATCGATATTTTTAACGCGGGCGAAGCGGTGTTCAGCTAGTTGGTCATATGCCAAAGATTACTCTAATTGACTACCTTTACTCTTACTGTTATATAGTATTTCATATATAGTAGGTACTTACACAGTTATACATTGGGTGACAATGTTAAAAAAGTGATGAAACTACAATATAGATTAACGTATTTTTACTCATGTGTGAAATAAGTTGCCTATTTCGGATGCAAGGAAAGGGTAAGAGGTATAGTTGTTTTCACTAAAAGTGTATAAGTAATGAGAGTAAGTGACGATTGCCACTAAAAGGCATATCTACCTAGATATTATGTGAGTCCTGCGTACAGATCCGTTGCTACTCCTTAGATAGTCAGAACGCCTCATTTAAGTGTTCCATCCTTTCGACCAGGACATAGCAGCTCTACATACTATGTTATTATTATATTAGATATTAGGTTTTGAAGTCTACTGTCAAAAAAAAAAAATAACTATACACAATTTCTTAAATGCGTGAAAAAGGTTCTTAAGCTGTTACGCCGCGTCTAGACTTCCCCCACGCACCCCTCGTTGCAGATAGTGCATGCATGAACACTATCGCTTAACCACGATGCATAAAATGGCCATAAATTACGCTTTCATATTATTGCGTACACTTGCGTAATCTATTTTCTAATTATACACAGAACAATCTCTTGAATAATAGAGTTAAGAAGCGCTAGGTTTTATATATGGCAGTTATTTAAGTATCATTTCGATGAAAAGTGAATGTACCTACACACTGTGATGTAAAGATGCGTAAAATTCAACGTGTTTTGAAACTATAATAGTACCGTTCAAACAAATGGAAAAAAATGACAGAAAAAAATGCTTTGAGAGAATATGTAGCGCGGATAAAGGACGTTCAAAAAATTAGTTTTATTTTTGAGCGCATAGTATCTTTGTCTGCGATTGACTGATAGTCACTTAAACAAATGTCACCAAATTTAGGTTCATTCTAGTCTCGAAAAATCTTGCAGCTTCGACCCTTTTTATATTATTACGTAATTTTTAACATGGATAACTTTGGATCATTAAAAATAAACATGGGGGCGTCAATTATGTAAGTGACGATTTTTTGACACACCTCCCTTTGGTGAAATATATTGAGGTTTAGATGTCCCATAACTTTTTATTATAGAAATTGTTTCTTATATACAAAAGCAATACATGACATTAAACAGAGTCCCCCATCTTATCGTGGCATTTTTTAACGAAATAACATTTTTTTTTTTAACAAATGCTTATGGAATTATAAACTATAGGTACTTACAACAAAAATATGTAAAAAAATATATCTGTTGTAAAATAGTTGTATTCTAGATATACGGCACATAATTCAAAAAATCCTAAGGAGTATTTTTACCGCACGCGCCCCACGCTCTCTGCCGCTGTCGCCGGCGCTAGTATTACTTATCACATAAAAAATCTATTTTGTTAAAATAGACATAGAAAAAATCACTTACGTATTTTGTGTTACCTTTCTTAAACGCAATCCACTGGACTCTACTTAAATAAAAACATGGGGAGAAGTATATTTTATTTTATAAATGGATTGTTTATTCTTCTTATGATCATGTTAAAGTACCATTAAATTAGTCGAACACGAGTCGGAGATGTTTTATTATCTTTTTATCACAATTGCATTACCCACAATTTTGTATGCCGTAAGGCTTTAAGTGCATTGTAAATTGAATACGATGATTATCGAAAAGCGAGCGGAGCATTATTTCGCGGGCGTTACGCAATCGAACTGATGACCTACTTGTGTTGACATTCGCCGCGATATTTTATGCACAAACAACCACTAAATATGTTACTACCCGCGGTTTTTAGTTTCTTAAGTAATTATTATCATAAAAACAAAAACCTGTCTGCTCAAATATAAATTTGCAGTCGGGTCTTCAATTTAAAATTTGTGGTGTTTGTGTCAAAGTAGTAATATAAAAGTGTTATGATATGTATATTTCCGAAGTAGTCTACTTACTAGCTTTCATTTGATATCCATAGTATTATAAAAACACTCGTCCATCTCCTCTAACCCACTTTTCTCTGATGGCAAGCGCCATGTTGAAAAAATATGTATATAGCCTATATCACTCTACAAACTAAGTCGATGCCGATATGTCATATATGAAGGTGGTAGAACCAGCGTAGTTCGACCGGGGAAGTACCAACGCCACACCTATTTTTACCGTGAAGCATTCCTTGGGTTTCGATGGAAGGGTGTGTTTGCCGTCACACTTTAATATGAGGCGACCAACCTCCTCAATAGTAGCAACGCATCTGTGATTGACTACGGATAGAACCCTTCTTCTATTTGAAGTTGCTCACCGCTCACCTGTATGTAGTTCATTACAGATGTCCATGGGCGGCAGTGACAACTTACCATCAGGTGGACTGCATGCTCGTTTGCTACTTTAATCAGATAAAAAAAATATGTTACAATCCGTTAAGCCGTTTGGGTTGTAGCGCGTGCCAAAGGAATGGATACTCATACAAGCATACATCATACATACGATTGAAAAACACCTTCTGACCAAGTCGGGGAAATATAACATGAAGTGAATGACTTGCAGCATCATAGTATTTTAATATAATTTACTTGGGCAGCCGTCACTTCCACGAATCGTGGATATTGGGAACACATAAATAACAAACACATGTAAAAAGTACACATTGCCATATTAAATTATTTCATACATATTAACTTCAAGATTGTTTAAGATATACTTTACATAAAAATCTGTGTCAATATAACATCTTGTATGCTTCGATTTGAAAATAAATGCTGTTGTGAGAAGTATTAGATATTAATTGTCACTGCACTACGGTAGAGCAAAATTCTATATATAAAAGTGCGTAAAGGTGTGTAAAGTCTGCCAATTGTACTTGACCAGTGCGGTGAAGTACCTAGGTCCTAAAACTCTCTCAATTGGCCAATAGCGGGTTGACATACACACATTAATGTTAATTTTATCAGATAACATGATATCTTTAACGCAATGAGATTAGGTCACTGATCCTAATCTATAAGATTTTAATGATATTAGTAAGACGGAAGTAAGGATAAATTAACATGTTTTTTCACTTAGCAGATTACTTTGATGTTAATAAAATGCAACAGATAAACGTTGACTCGATTCGAATTAAAACAAGTCATAAAATAAAATTTCTTTAAGTGTGGTAATACTTTTGGGGTTAAGGATTACCTAAGTATATTCAATTATGTAATTAATTTTTATTTTAAATTTAAATGTCCGAGTAACGTAATCATATTCACGTTTTTTTTAATTACGATATTTTGGGTTAAAATATAAATATACGCAAAATATCAAATAAAATGCGAATCTGTAGACGGCGCTTTTCATTTGGATCTTTTAAGGCTTCTTCTTAATTACCTAATTCTTTAAATAAGTGATTTAATATATGATTTTTTCAGCTTAAATACTTACATACAAATCCGAGGATATCCTGCATTACAAACAAAACTAAATTAATACATTAAGCCAACAATTTAAACAGCCATAAATAATTTAGCAAATCCATCGAAATAAATGTCTATCAAATATCTAATCATAAGAATATATCATAAATCTTCTGTCTATATTATAAGCAATTATACTAGCCGACCCGGCGAACTTCGCTCCGCCTTAAAGTCAAAATCAAAAATTATCAGTGTTCCTCCACTATATAATGCATGTATTATACATGAAAACCTGCCTTTTTAAATCCCTCCATCTATTAAAAAGACTGCTTTAAAATCCATAGTGATATCTATAGGGACAGACAGCGGGAAGCGACTTGTTCTATAATATGTAGTGATGCGAAAGGGTGTAAAGATGTGTGTGTCCTATTGTTGATGAGAATAATGTCTTACATGATTATATTAGCGAGTGGAAAATGATTTGTTATATTCATATCTACAATAGCTACCTACTCATATACTCATATTTCGATCACAGTAGTCGCAAAACCATTATTTTTTTATTTTTTTGTGAGAATTAAAACGAATAATCTTTATTTTAATCTGAAAGTGTGTATACGGAAGTGCCAGCGAACACCGTAGAGGGAGCAGACACGTAATATATCTTGTACAAATAAACACACTTCAGTAACCTAAACTAAGAAATCGGTATTTATATTCTGTGTACTTTTACGGGCAAGGCTCAACACTCCAAGAATAGAGTAAACACACGGCGCCGGGCGCTAAGCTCGTATATTCTGAAGCTGTTCAACGTGCAAGTGTCAACGGTGGCCGTGAGTGGTGCAGCGCAGACAGAAATAGCAGACAACCCCCCCCCCCCCCTCCCCTCCGTAACCCCTTCCCCGCGCCCGCCCGCCGCGTCCTGTCGCGGGAATATTCGCGTCTCGTTTAACCGGTACACAAATCTGAATTCTGCCACAGTAGACATATTAGACCAGTAGGGAAACTGCCTATAACCGCTCGAAAACGGCACACTTACACAAACATCGCATCGACGAGGCCGCTATGGGGTTATCGCGGTGCTTCAGTAGCGCGAAAACCCCATAGCGGGCTCGTCGATGCGATGTTTGTGTGAGTGTGCCGTTTTCAAGCGGTTATACGTAGTTTCCCTACTGGTCTTATATGTCTACTGTGATTCTGCTGACTGCTAAGATTATGTCTAGATGGACAGCCGAGGTCGAGAAAGCGTCTGAATTAAACGGTTCTATGCAATATTCAACGTAATATTTAAAATATTATAGAAGGTTTTTGTTTGTATGGCAGAAACATTATTTAGATCGGGTAGAACCATTTCATAAACATATTTCTTGGGGAGACTCATAATTTTTTGTTTAATTTTATTGACAGACATTTTGTGAATATTCATTAAGTAGTAAGTACTTATTTAATCGTGAGATAAAGTCCTGGGACAGACGTTCATACAGCGGAGCCTTATTAATAGTTTTGCACCCTCAATAAAATTTAGTCCAAATTCGTACCACAATTTGCAATTCTTAGTAATGATTGTTATCTTTCAGACGATGTAACATTTCTTACTTTTGAAAATTACACAATTATATCTAGATTAGCTATTTCACAAAAGTTGAAATCGGATTTACTTTGTTAAGATACATTTCGTCTTTACCATTCGCAATGACCGCACACTAACTGCGAGCGTAACGGATTTTAAATGCCTTAATGCCACTCCAGGATAGAACACGACTCGGCGAGTGGCGATCAATCACTTTCGATACGAGTACTAGTGGCATTTATCGCTTACAAATGATACACAACAATGGACATCAATAGTTTGAGCAACATTAATGTAGAGTCGAGTAGATCAACTTTGTCAAAGTTTATGTATATGTTAATTATACTCGGGGCAAATTCGATATGGAATGTTTAATAACAAAGCGTTGCCTAGCAACCAATGAAAAGCAGGGGAATGCAACTTTTTGTTGTTTTATCAGCGGCTTTTACCTATTATTAACCTGTAACTTTTAATAGGTTGCAAATCCCTTCATGGAATTAAGGTTGTGACATTAGTTATGCAATGACGATAATGGTAAATAAATTTTGTTTGACTGGTTTTAGCATATTAACTTGCAGTTGGTCGTTATTAGTTAATCAACTCTTCTTAATAAAATTACTTCGCGAAAATTTTATGCTTACTTTCTTTGAATATAAAATGCATTTGCGTACAAATTCGTGCAAGTTGGTGATAACCCTACATAGGATTTTTTTATGGTTTGTTTACATTTCTTCCAAATCGAATTTAAAAAGAAATAAGCTAAGATAGATATAGTAAAACACACAATAATCAATAATCTGGCAACAAATTCAATTCAATCTTGTGATAAATACTTTTGAAAGTTGACTCTTCCGTTTTGTTTTTTCTAAGCTCTATTAATTTCTATTAATAATAAGTATTACCTGTAGTCGATTCCTAGTCTCTCATTAACATGGCTTAATATCTCCAGTACAAATTACAAAAATAACAACTGCTTCTGCCTAAAAAAATAATATCGCAATTTAGAAAAGTTAATGTTCACCGCAAAGCGATATTTAGTGACAGAGCGTGAGAACCTAGTACGGATTTTCCACTTATACAGAAAAACGACAAACGTTATCTTAATTCTGAAAATCAATGCATTATTGGCCCACTGCTGAACACGGGTCTTCTCTCAGAATGAGAAAGTTTAGGCCATAGTCCACCGCGCTGGCCAAGTGCGAATTGGTGGACAGTATTAAGGCTGTTTTATTATTACATCCAAAATTTATATTAAATGTATTATTGTAAGTTTTATGTCATTACTTTTCATTATTGTGTAAATCGGTTAAGCACTAATAACGGGCTAAGACTTATACAATCGTTTTCCTTTATAATATTAGTAAGATAAGGAATCTTATTGATATGATAAATTATGTGTAAGTATTTAAGCATATATTTGTGTTACTCTTTCATTCCAAAACTGCAGATCTCATTGCGTTGTATGGCTTAAAGTTATTTTATGGCTACTATGATACTCATTAGCATGGTACAATAAAAGCTGGATCCGCTAAAATAAGCTACTAAGATAATAAAATCTCTGGCATATTTCTAATGACGCATACCAACCAACAATCTGCTGGCCAACACCAATCCTGAATCATCCTGTATCCCTAGGATCAGCGCAGGTCGTCTGTCTAATTCGAACACGCAGGGCGTCGGATGCGATATCCTTAAAGCAACAAACAGTCGGTGTTGAAGCCTGGCTCCGAGCCAAGCGCTGACAGAATAAGAGCTACTTTTACTATCAGTATTAAAGATTATCTACCGAGCAGTGGTTCTACTCGTTACATTGTTTACAATGACTGTTATGACTCACGGATGCAATTTATTTGAAACGAATACTGAACTAAAATAGGTAAAGTTTCAACATCGACACTAAAACACACGACACCTTCTGAAAAAAATATGGTAGTTCTGTAGATGCTCAGAATAATCCGTATATAAATAATACTTCAAAATAAACATTTTATTTTGTTATAATTAGGTGCACAATTTATTTTTACGGCGTGGCGTCTTGCCAGCTTCTAAAATGAATGTAATTTTCTGCGACTTTTAGTGTAAACAAGAAAAGTTGTCTAAGATAATTAGTTTACAATGTTCAATGAATGCATCACAAACTAGTACAGATCTTACGTTCTCATAGAAGTAGCCAATATTACAATTACTTTAGCTTCTGGCTTCACGCCAACCTCAATTTCGGACACTAAAGAAAATGCTCTTATTTTATTTATTTCTAAACGAGAACGCTGCATGTTATTGACAAGTTTCTTTTTCATAATTGTATGCGGTGCAACGCCTCCCGTGGCGAAGAAACTTCAGAATCTAACGGTTTGGAATATTAAGGCCAACCATACAATATACCAAAATGGAAGGCGTTTCTAATCTCAATCCGATCAAATATTGTTGAAGGGTGTGACGTACATTCACACTATATAATCTAATCTAAGGAATTTACTGGACGATAGCCGACCGACACCGTGTGGGTCGATCCTAAGAAAATAATGATTAGTGTCTGACCGAGGGCAATTTGGGCCAAAGTGTAGTCGATAATTCGGTTAATGCCATAATCTTCAGCCGAAGCAGAAGCCGAAGGCTTAATAACCACGTAAAAATCAGTTCTAAGTTCACTAATGTGAATATTATAACGATTTAAAAAAATGTATCTCTCTTCAGTCGTTCCTCATTACTGAGGATCGTGATTCTGACGCGAAGCCTTTTCAATTTGCTGTCTCCACTTATCAGCAGCTTGATGGAGTACAAAAAAAATGTATATAAAGGTTAATGATTTTTTTTTATCTGACTGAAGTACCAAACGAGCATGCAGTCTACCTGATGGTAAGTGGCCACTGCCGCCCTGCGACATCTGTTATCAATTACATACAGAACATGGGTTCCATCTGAAGTCAATCACAGATGTGTTGCTACTCCCGAAGTCTATGATGGTCGCCTCATGTAAAAATGTGCCGGTAAACCACACCCTTCCATAGAAACGCAAGAAATGCTTTACGCTAGAAATAGGTGTGCTCCACTTATTGCGATCGGCAGCTTGGTGGAGTGCAAAAAAATGTATTTATAGGTTAATGTTAATTGAATATAACAAAATCTTGGGCTGCAACTGGCAATACAGGCCTTCATTTATGAGTGCGCATTTTCTAGCGCATCATTTCCATCGCGGTGTCGTCCATACCAGTGGCGTTTTTAAAAGCCTTCGGCTTCGGCCAAATATCTGGCCCATTTTGGTCGAAGTTTTACTGAAGATGGGTTTTTTTGCCGAAGGTGGCCGTGAAACGGTGAACGGACACTAATAATGATGAATAATGGCAGGGAGAACAGTGATAGCCTAATGGTTAAAACGTTGCCCTCTTAGTCGGGAGGTGCGAGGTTCAAACCCAGGCACACAGTACCGATTTATGTGCGTATTATAAATTAATTACCACTGCTTATCGGCGAAGAAAAACATCGTGAGGAAACCTACACACCCGAGAATTCTTTAAAAAAAGTTCTCGGAGGTGTGAGAAGTCCACCAATTCGTACTTGGCCGGCACGGTGGGCTATGGCCTAAAACTATCTCATTCTGAGACAAGACCCGTGCACAGCAGTGGGACAATAATGGGTTGTACCCAATGGCAGACCCCTCGCTTTGTATGCAGAGTTCTATTACAGAAGCTCCACGAACACCTTAATTCAAGTGTGAAGTATAAGTAAGTGATGACACAACACATGGTAAGTGTGATTTCATGAATAATTCCTATCGCATTCGGCTGCGGTCACGATTGGGGCGGCGAATAATCTGCAGTAATTACTGCGCATTAACTAAAAAAACAACATAGCTTACTGGTTGAAAGTTAGCCTTTCAATCGCGAGGTTCGAAATTAGAATCATACGCATGTGATTCTTCAAATTCTCTGCTTCTTCAAAATGATTTATAATTTTAATATTAGTATCGTTTGCTATAACGGGAAATGAAACCAACTTGTCTGAAACGTCTGTAAAAAGATTTAAACATGAGTACCTATTACACTATCAATCCGCACTAGACCAGCGGGATAAACTATGGCCTTAACCGCTCCTGCCTTGAGAGGAGACTCGCGCCCAGCAGGGAGGTAGATGTAAAGTGTTAGTTGACGACGATTTTCCCATCTGTTAAGAGTTACGGTCTTCTCAGATACCCAAGTTCTCGTGGGTAGAGTATGGCGCCTGCGATAACATTATTATTATAAAAATGTGTGCGTGTACTAGCGTACACTCGTAAGTGAAACTTCTTTATGACGATATTTTTCAAAAAATAATTCACTATATGCAACTTTACAGAAATTGGTTAAATAAAGTTAAATTAGATAAAGTTTAATAAAAGGCTTTTATTAAACTTTATCTGATAATCTAATCTCTATCTAATATAATCTATCTAATATCACGCGTGGTAGGGATAAGAAAAAGATGGCGCGTAACACAAAAAGATGGCGCGTAACGAAAAAATGTTACACTAAATTTTTTTCCAACCCCGATAAAGAAGTTTCACTTCAATAATATTATAACGGCGAAAGTTTGTGAGTGTATGTTTGTTACTTCTTCACGTCAAGACGACTCGAGCGATTTTCATAAAATTTGGTTTTGAGTTAGCTGACACTCAGGATTCCGCAAGCGTCACACAAAAAATGAAAGAAGTATGTACGTCACCAGTTTATTACCACCCACGGATAGTGTAAATGTGTTCTAAAATAAAGATATGCGCAAATGGCAGCGAGGCGGGGGAGTTATAAACAAACGTGGTAAAATATAACTAGCTAACTATAATAATAACTAATCTTATTGTGACATTTATGTAGAAATTTCTTAAACACAATTTTCTGTAATCGTCAAAGGTACGAATAATAATTGGTCCTCGTCGAGTCATTACTGTAACATTGCTAGCCAAGGGTACCGGTACCATCATAAGTAAGATAAGTTTAGGCAATAGAAATGTGAATTAATAGAATTCTTAATTAGCATTTTCAAAGAAGTATGAGGTGGGAACGTTATTTTACTTGAAAATCATAGTTGCAAGGATTTAGGTGTATAGGATTCGTACCTCGTACCTCCAAATGAAAAGAGGAGGTTTCTACAAAAATACGCTTATACGAGTACACTGTTTACTACTTATTGTAATTATCTACGTAATAGAAAATTTCTCTTCCGTCTGAAGTTAGTTAAAATCATCAATAAGCGTGTTTTGGCTTGAATGTGGGTGTTTCAAGATGCGGTGTGTTCCGAACTTGTCTCAGCGCTCATTCCGCTGAGTCAGATCGCGGCGGCGGCGCGCGGCGGTGGAAAGCTGCTAATTAACACACGAGCGCCGGCCGCGCGATGTGTGCCGTTCCGCATCCGCGGCCGCCAGCGACGCCGCGGATTTCGCTTCAATGTTGTTTATACATTATAAATATTAACTTTTAAAAATTCCGGTCAATGGAAAAGGATTTTTATATATCGCTAACAAGCGTGCCATCTATCTGATGGTATGTGGGTGATGCTATCCATAGACGTCTGAAATCAACTTTGGTACCTGATGAGCAGTGATAGCCTAATAGTTGAAACTTGCCCTCTCGATCGGGAGGTTCGAGGTTCAAACCCAGGCACGCACCACTGATTTTTTTTTAAATTATGTGCGTATTACAAATTAATGGTCACTGCTTATCGGTGAAGGAAACACCAAAAGTTTAACACTCGTGTGTAACCTACACACCCGAGAGTTCTTTAAAAAAAAAACTCGTACCGTCGCTCTATTGTGGTCCTGGAACTTCAGGGACAGTTTTGACGAGGGCCTAGTCGTCTATAGTATTTCATGGTTGTTCTACCCTTAGGCTCTTCTACCACCCCTACCAAACCCATTGAAATCTCCAACCTCACTTCTAAGTCTCCTTGTAAGGAAAATATAATTGATACAGCGGCTACAATGTAACGCAGCTGCAAGACATCGCACAAAGACGGTTGCAGCCGGGTCGTCGCAGGAAGTGCCGATACGTCTCGATACCCGACATTTGAAACAACATTAGGATACATCCCCACTGTACAATATGACAACGACCCGCGTGGCGGTGCGGTTACCATACCGGTTTGACACTCAGTAGGTTCCGGGTTCGATTCCCGGTCACGCAGGCATCTGAATGATAAGTTTACATTCTTGTTCTGGGTTTGGGTGTTCGTGTACTCGTCTTTGTGTGTGTCCATTGCGTCCACGACACGGGAGAAAATCCCACTTTGGGACTGTGAGTGTAGAAAGCGTATAAAAGCGTTTTATCTGTAATACATGAATCAACAACTTTAACAAACAATGTTACTGCATTTATGTAGTACTGCATCTATATAATATCTACTGAATTTTATATTATTTAATCTTGCCGTAGGGAAAAGTATAATACCGTTTAATGCTCAAAACTTTAATGTTAATGTTTTTTTTTTCAAGGTGTTATCACTTCCTTCAATCGAAAAACTAACAGGAAATATGTATTAATGCTTTATTTTTGATCAAATCATTTCATTAAAGAACATTAATTATCTAAGAAATAGGTAATATATTTTCTGTAGGTTAGTATATTTTCTGCTCTTATATCAATTAATCTGAAATGGAAATGAAATTGAAATACCGCCGATTCCGTATACCGCCACGACAGTGTGGCATGACCCTCAGGCATTGACATTTAGACGTGCATCGGAATATAGTGATTCCGCTTCTGGGGTTAGAGATCATATTGGTGTGGAGGAGCTGTGACGCAAGAGGTCGGAGGGTAGGAGAAAGCGCACGATCCTCTGAAATATGCACTGGGAACTGATATACCAGTTCTAGACTGAGATTACATCCTACTCAATTATGCGCCATTAGACTTGCCCCTATTGCCTTCGTTAAAATATATGATGTGGTCAGTTCTGGCGACGGTCGTTACGTAGAGGGGGTGGTCTTGGAGGTGGAAGAGCTAGTTTTATTGTGTTAAATGTCGTGGGTATATTTCCCATAGGAAAACCTTTGAAACTCGACTTGCAACGGCATTGCTGAAAGGAACTGGGCTCACTTAGTCTTTTTTTTTTTTTTTTTGTTTTCGAGGGGGAAACCTTCCAAAGGTACCCGACGCCGTGGGAGCGACGCAGGGTTGTGGGATTTTTACCGCACTAAAACCCCCCGGTGGCCGTCCTCGGCGCTGAAAAGGAGGACTCCGGGATCTCGAAACGACTTCAACCGGAATCCTCCGAGCGCGCTGCCCCATCGGGCTCCTCCCAGATGGGCGGCTGGGCCCACCGCTCCGTCTAGTCTTTACGACGGTATGCGACCACACATACCGCCGTCCTTCCCGGGATTGCCTGACCGAACGGTTCGAGCTCCTACTCTAGCCGTCTGCAACCCCGGAAGCCCCTTTTAGTTACGGTATCCCCTGCCTCTTACGACAGGCAGGGGATACCGTAGCCCTATTCTGACCCCGAGGCTACAGGGACGAAAGTCTAGCAAAATTATAAATATGTGGAGCATTTTTTCGTTGGCTTAAATTCGTTAAAGAGCGGAGAATTCATCTTAAGATCCATGCGGCGCGAATCCATGATACATACATAGCCCCGTTTGTGTTCTCGTCTGAATTTCTGTGAAAAACATTTACAAGTGCTTATAAAAGAAGATTTAACTGCACCAGTGGTAATACCGTGACAGGCTGTATGACCTTTATTATCCCGACCTTGTATAGGATAAGGAAATAAGTATTCTTTTTATTGACATTTAGCAAAAGCCCAACTGTCGGCAGTACAAAATATCATTTTAAAACTGGCGCCCTTTAGAGGGGGAAAATGGAAAACCCCAAACAGAAGTTTGACAAGTTATACCAATATTAAAAAAGGGATTCTGTAAAGTCAAGGAAATGTTATTGGATCGACAAAAAGTTATTATTTCTTATAAGCCCACACGTATCTAAAGTATGTGAGCTATTAATTAATTTAACCGGTAATTAAACCGGTTATCGGTGACTAGTCATCCGAATAATTTTAAATTAATCGTCAAGCGCCGACGCAAAAAGTAGTCTGATGGGTCTTTTAGAATTATATCTTAACACTAAAAGTTATTACTTTATGAAGATAAATGTAAAAATTAATTCTTTTTTCATTTCTAATATTCGAATGGATTTCAAATATGCTTGTTTTTTATCTAACTGAAATAGGAAACGAATATGCAGTCCACCTGATGTTAAGTGGTCACTGCCGCCCATGGACATCTGTAAGCAATTTCATACAGAACATGGGTTCTATCTGAAGTCAATCACAGATGTGTTGCTCCTCCCGAGGACTATGATGGTCGCCTCATATACAAGTGTGCCGACAACTACACTACTTCCATCTCGCGCAAGAAATGCTTCACGCTAGAAATAGGTGTGGCGGTGGTACTTCGCCGGTCGAACTACACTGGTTCTACCACCTTCAAATGTTTGTAATGTTTTGGAAAGTGGGCACTGCATGTCCTTGAAACAATATCGTTAAAATTGTTGTAGTTTCGACGATTATCTTATATGTCATAATTATAATGATTCAATACTAGTCACATCGGTCGAAATTCGACCGTAATTTAAATTAAAAACTAAACTTCATATTGTCCAAAGTAGTAGTCCAAACTTCATATTGTTCAAGTAAAATGTAATAATTTTCAAGTAATTTTGAATGCACCGTTTAATATAAAAAGAGGTTTAATTAGCTAAACCGCATTTTAAAGCAATATCGGGTATTTTGACAAAGACACTGACATTTTTAACATTATGTGTTTTCATAGTAAGATATTGAATGTTCTATTTCGTATAATAGGTATGCGATTTATCACAAATGCACGGTAGTGTGTGTAATGTGTTTTAGATGATTTTATGTACCTATGTATGTATTATTTGAAAAAAAAATTAACATTCTGCACTCCTTCTCTACGTCCACTATAACCGTGCAAAATTTCATATAATCCGTCCGCGGCATATTACTTAAAAATGCTTAACAAGTTTTTGCTTCACGTATTAATATAGAAGATAGATATATAGAAGATTTAACTAAAAATTCCAAAGTTATGAGTTCGTTTACTTTTGTTCTCACTGTACGATACGTATAATGCAATGATTGACATTAGACGGCTGTCGGCCGTGTCCTAGACTGCGCTGTACACTAGAGCGGAGACCGGTCCATTCGCTGACCCACTTGAGCACTTTTAAGGACTGCACTTTCTGCTCACAATAAACTGCCCGCTTCCGTCGCGGACACTTTATGATGAGACGTTTTCTTTTTTTCCCAGAAATCCTTACAACTTTTAATATATTTAGTTATAGAAAACATCATTATAAAATATATCATATAGAAATAAATAAATAAATAAAATTATAGTTTTTCTGACCTTTTTATCAGTATTGAAATTTTCAGATTTGTCGTTAAACGTTTATTCAAAGAATTTGATAAGGTAATCGAAAATAGCATACAAAAGTTGTACAGGCTTTTGTCTCAAATAATATAGAAATGACACGTGAAGATAATTGGAATTTCAACAGAAAATGTGATAGAGCGAATATTATTCGCGTATTTGTAATTTTTAATGAATGTCTTTAATACTTAAAATCTGGTAACAGTTTAATCAACATCCGTATTACTGAGAGATTTTTGATTGTTAAAATAGCGATCTCAATTATTTTCTTTAATAATGAAGCTGAACAGTTATCTCTTGAGAGGTATACCATCTCTATAAACGTATACCACCGCCCTATATCATCAACGTCACGAAAACAACAAAATCAATGCAAGTAAAAAATTATCGAGTGTTTCAAGATTAGATTTATCCGATAATAGTCAAATGGTGCGCGTGGCGGCGGCGGTGAGTCAGTCGCTTTGCATTTCATATCAACGCTATCTGGTATCACATCTGTAACCGAGGTCGTTTCTAAGAGTACATATTAATAAAATTATATCTAAAAAAACGAGTGCATTTGTTGCGAAATTGCAATACCACTAGGCGATTGCTGCGACTTCGTCCGCGTCGATCACGTCTCACAAATACTTTTTGTAACGATTAACGTTATCACATCCAAAGACAAACACACAATACACACTTTCTACACTCACAGCCCCACAGTAGGATTTTCTCCTGTGCCACGGGCGCCATGAACATACACAAAGACGCAGAACCCAAACCTAAATTCATCACCAGACACCCGTCTGGTTGGAATTAAACCCAAAACCCACTGCGTGCCAGTCCGGTATGGTGACTGCTCCGCCACGTGGGTCGTCATCGACGTCTTTTTTTATCTGAGTGAAGTAGCAAACGAGCATGCAGTCCACATGGTCGTAAATGGGCACTGCCGTCCATGGACATCTGTAATCAATTTATACAGAACATAGTTCCATCTGAAGTCCAGATGCGTTCCTACTCCCGAGGACTATGGTAGTCGCCTCATGTGAAAGTACGGCAACCACACCCTTCTATCGAAACACAAGAAATGCTTCACGTTAGAAATAGGTGTGGCGATGGTTCGCTCGCAGTCAAACTACAATGGTTCTACCACCTTGTCTACCACGGTAATGAGTATCTTACGATTATGTGTTGATTTATGACATAAACTTTTAGCAAATTCCAACCGCACTTTATGCATATTTTTTACCAAACACACATACATTCTTTCGCATTTATAATATCAATAAGATTCAACTTTCAAAATGTGTTAACACTTGATTTTATGTCCTTAGAACCGAGTGTAAAAATAAACAAGTATGTAACATCACGACGTGGCGATGTATTAGATTGTATGAATGATCCTACGTCTACACATGAGTAATCAAATATTTGACGCTTGACGCTGACATAATTATGTGAACCTACCGCTGTATGGAGTGGCAGAGGACTGCATTGTGACTGGCTAGTATTGTTTGCTAATTTGCTCTAACAGTTAAACCAATAACACAAGTTTTAAATTAGGTATGTAATGTAAATTGTATGGTCTATAAATAGTATGTTAGATAGAGATAATTAATCAATTTACCATGGTATACGACTTCATTCACATTATAAGAAAATTACCACGTCAGTTGTCAATGTCAGAGAATCAGTCAAATGGCTTGTGATGGTTTTGTCCATAAATACGTACACTGATTTGGAATTAAACAAATATCGATATGTTGGACGGCAATGGCGACAATTCAGATAACAAAATCCATTGGATTCTGCGACAAGTATATATGTATGAATTGGTATGTATTTGTAATGAAATATATTTTGAAACTTTTGTGTGTTTAAAATGGCATAAAACCAATAGTACCTATTTAAATGTAAATTATAATATTCTAGGTGATTATTTATACGTCTTCGCCTGCTTCGGTCTTGCCTGTTATGTAGTTCATAAAAAATATGTATGCCAAATATCTGAGAAAACTGACGGTAGTTTTTGAGTGTAAGAGTAACAAACACACATACGTCCATATAAACTTTCGCAGTTACAATATTAATAAGATAGTCACTGACTTGATTTAACACTCAGTTTTATTTTATTAAATTTAGATATTTGTATTAGATACATTTACGTAATCTAAAGTTGTTGAAAGTTAAAATTAAGTCGCATTTTTTAGACGCGGGCTATTACGAGGCATTTATCAATCAATCATTATAACAATTTCAAAAGTTGTACTCCGGGCCCTTTTTCTTTTTTTTTGATATCGAGCGGAAACCTTTAAAAGGTACCCGACGCCGTGGGAGCAACGCCGGGTTATATGGGATTTTTACCTCACTAAGCCCCACCCCCTCCACCCCGGGGGCAGTCCTCAGCGCTGCGAGGAGCTAAGAACGGCATGCGACCACACATGCCATCGTCCTAGCCGGGTGCGCTTGACTGGACGATTCAACCTCCCACTCTAACCCCCTGCAACCCCGTCAGTCACTTTTAGTCGCCTCTTACGACGGGCAGGGGATACCGTAATCCTATTCTGGTCCCGAAACTACAGGAACATGTGCTCCGGGCCATAACGAGAGAGGCCATAATCCATTAAAACTTACAAAATCTAAATCAGTAGCCCAAACAGCAATCTAAATAGATTTGGAAATCCGACAGCACTGACAACACGGAAGCAGCGGGTCTCTCATGATGAGCGCGGGAGAGCGCGGACAATGGCTTGTAATGCGCACGTAACCGACTGAGCTCGTTTCAGATCAGTTGAGTAAAGTGCTAGACGCCATCGCCAGCGCTCGACTGTCCTGACTGCTCGGGGTCTACTTCGCTAAAATGCAGTTTTATCTCTATATATTAATACGTGAAGCAAAAACTTGTGATTCGTTTTTAAGATACTTGCCGCAGACCGAGGAGTGTGAAATTACACACGGTTATAGTTCATGTAGAGAAGGATAACGCAATGCTATTTTTTTTTTTCAAATAATGCATGAAACATACAAAAAATCAACTAAAAACACTTTACAAGCACTACCTGCATTTGACACAAACACATACATGATAAAAGAAATAGAACATTCAATGTCTTACCATGAAAACGCATAACGTCAAAAATGACAGATGTCGTTGTCAAAATACCCGATATTGCTTTTAAATGCAGGTTAGATAATAAACCTCTTTTTACCTTTAACGGGTGTGTTCAAAATAACTTAAAAATTATTACAATTTATTTGAATTTAAGAAATATTCGTGCTACTTTGGACAATATGAAGCTTAGTTTTTTAATTTAAATTATGGTAGAATTTCGGCCGTTGTGACGGGTGACCAGTATGTTTTAACATGTAACGGGTACGCATGGCATGCGCTTTTTGAAAAATGTTTGCTGATATAAATAGATAAATCTATCTACCCAACTTCTGGTACGGTTTTCTTTTCTAGGTTACATAATACGGCACACAATAATAACTGTATCTATTCTTTACATACCCAACTTTGCACAATTAGTTATTTACAAAATATCTATTCTGCGATAATATCGTTATATATAGGAACTTGAACAATATAAACTTCAAGTGTGTAAGATATAGGAAAATCTCAATCATATAAATATTTTGCCACTTGTGTTGTCGCTTAGATAAAGAAGCTTAATTTTACAAGTACCTACTATATCTTGGAAGTCAGGGGTCTGGTATTCTATAGCCCACTTTTGATACATTAACGATGATACTCAAATTCGATACACTAACGATTAACTGTTATTTAATTAACGATAATATTAATTTGATATCTAAATCGATTCCATTTCATTTTAGCTTATCAGAAAACAATAAAATAACAATTAGGTATTTCATTAATAAATAATTAATATTATTGAAGTTACGTATGCAAAACTTCGTGAACCAATGTGGAGGATAGTTCGTCTAGCATTATGTAGAATATAAGTGAAACTAGTATGATCCGTCTCCGGGGAAGCAGCCGCTCGGGGAGCAGTGAAATTACTGCTCGCCACTCCGCACACGTGCCACATAATCATACAGAACTTGTCGATAACATTCGAGAGCCACAGAGAAGCTACACAAATTGAACAATCAATCGATACTATGATTACAGTGTCGGTTGATTTGCTTGGAAAAGCGAGCTTGCTTATTTGCACGAGATCACACAAGATTACGAGTACACAAGTTTCGTACTGCTTTTTCTCCTGAAAATATTTGTTGTTATAAAGTATAATATATGTCGGCGCGACACCGCGTATTTATGAAAAACACGTGGCCGATAATAATTATTTTAGTTAAAGATCGAAAATTGTTTGTTTATTGAATTAGCAATATTTAATGATTTTTAGAATTGTAATTTAGTTTATCCTCCATAAATTTGTTATTGTGACCTCACCAAACATTGTTAAAAAAAGGCGAGCGAACGCCGGTAGAAAGAGATTGAATATGAGAGAGAAGAGAGAGAGAGAAAAGAGAAGACCTCGACCATATCTGATGTCACACTTCACTTGTTTCACTTCGTTATATATAATATAATAACAGAAATGCTAGCACTGCTTCAATCAATAAATGAATTGTTCATTTGTATGGATATTAGTACAATAAAAATCTTATTACGGGTTGTGGTCGCTCTATATTCTATCCACCGAAGCATGATAAACAACATTAGATGACTTACACATACATATAATATGAAACTAGACTCAGAAAATTATTAAATGTATAACTAGGTTTGTTTCAAATATAGTTCTGACGTGAAAACACGCAGTAGGTACATTGCAAAATTGTACCTAACATTGCAAAATTGTTGTCCTAGCAAGTATGTAAATTTATAATAATTGTCTATCACAATTAGAAATGAATTATTTAAGATATTAGTAATTAGCACAGTACACATGAAAGATAACATTTCGATGAAGCCTGCGCAAATAAGGTAAGACAGTGTTCATGTTGATTTATCAACGTTTATTATGTTTACATCGATCAAAACACGTAGTTTCCAAGATGTACAACAATCTTATCGCTGAGCGAATAATGCTCACCTTGTACAATTAGCTCATAAACATCCACTAGCTGCCAACCGTACATTTTATTAAGCCGTAACATTCACAATGAAACGCCTTGCACCTCACGAAGACTTGCAATTTAAAGTATTACCACTCTTATACCCTTAAAATTAAGATCACGACGCGAGTCTTTATGAATAATCATAAAATCCGAACTAGCTATCCTTGGCTTCTTTAAATACGGCAAATTAAATACAAACAAGTCGTGGACAACTGTTTTTGGAAAGCAATCAAGTTATCAAACCCATATTTTCTGTAGTTTATGTAATTACTGTTATCCTGTCTCAGAGGCAAATAAAATTTACATTCAGATAATTTTCACAAACAAGCCTTGAATAAGATTATCATGATATTGAGTTTACAATCGAAGGGTGCTTTTGGTATCTGATTGCTCGCTCACAAAAAGTGAATAATAACTTGGTAGGATAAAACAGTGTTTTTGCTGACTTACTTGGTTGTAAGCCTTGTAGTAAGCACTGTAGCCTTGTACTTTTTGAAAGTTTCCCCTTAGAAAACAAAAAAACATGGTCCAGAAGTATACTTCTAACGTAACTACGATTCATAAACGAATGGATGAGAAAAATCTTAAAACTGAATTTACCCGAATTTATTCTATTTTCGCAAAGGAAGATCTCCCGGCAAACGATATGATGATTCCTGAGGAGCGACCGTATTCCAATAGTTTCTGTTCAGGACTTGTGTGCAAGATATAGAAAAACTTGATAGTGTGTCTCAAAATGTAATGGGAACATCTCTTGATAAGTAGCGGGAGGTCGCGACAGTAACACTGGAAATTTTGCTTCGTACACGTAAGACTAATCTAACGTCCATGAAACTGTGGGTCAGAAATGACTTTACAGCACCTTTAGCTGTGACGTCCACACGGGCACATCTTAACCGTACAAGTCACGACCTTGTGTACCGTTTAATATTTCCGATATAAACTTAACCGTGATATCATACGTTAAGATAATTTCCTAAAAGGTATTTTGTACTTTTAGTTGCCAACAAATTTTTGATGACTCAAAAGTTAATTCGTCACGGAATTCCAAAGAGGTAAGGTCAAATAGAGATGCCTACATGAGGACTGACGTGACGAGGCGTGTGACGTCACGTGTATAGTAATCGTGGAATGTTTGGTGCCTGATAGTATGTGTTTTCCCTATCAGATTTGTCATGTTTTCCCTATCAAAATGATTCCATGATCAGCCATCTTATAAAAGAAGCAGTAGGTAGGTACGAGCAAACCATTCATGAAATTTGAGTCACACCTTCATTCATATCCTAATTATTATTAGCACATAATTAATAGGTAATTTAATGCTTTACATTCCTAAAAGTACTCTGAAATGTTTTTAACGTAGAGGAAATTCCTACTAAACAGAGCTTGACCGAATGGATGGAATATAGTGGACAGGAAATCCTTGCAAACAGGATAAACAGTAAATGTTGAATGAGAATTGTTCATCTTATCAATATTATAAATGCGGAAGTTTATAAGGATGCCTGTTTGATAAACTTTCACGTAAAAAGTAAGTACCTGGCGGATTTTCTGAACTTTGACACACATCGTTTATGGCCATCGTATATCAGCGTGGTAGACCACCACCAACGAAGTTTTTTTCTGTATATAAGAAAACCAAGATAAGCAAACCACCAAGGTGGTAGAATCAGTGTAACCGGGGAAGTATCACCACCACACCTGTATCTAACGTGAAGCATATCTTGCGTTTCGATAGAAGGGTGTGTTTGCTGGCAACCATACCCTATCTATATAAAACACTCTAATTCTGAGAGAAGACCCGTGTCCAGCAGTGGGGAAATAATGGGTTGTACTCGGTTGCCGGCACACTTTCACACGAGGCGACCATCATAGTCCTCAAGAGCAGCAACGTATCTGTGATTGACTTCAGATAGAACCCATGTTCTGTTTGAAGTTGTTCACAGATGTCGCAGGGCGGCAGTGACCACTTACCATCAGGTGGACTGCATGCTCGTTTGCTACTTCAATAAAAAAAATGATGCGCTTATGTGTGCTTAAGGCGGGCGGAGCCGTGGATGTAAGCTAGTAATTAAAAATATTTTTATATAAAAAAATTAAGGCATACACCTTCGTATGACTTTATTAGACCTCAAAACGAGCATTGCTGCTGTTTTCACTCATACAAGGCAAAGTACAAGGCACTCTTCAATTTATGTTTTCCGCCATAACTTGTTATGCATTTTGAAATGATGAAAAAAAAAATATTCTTGTTTTAAGGAAACATAACAATCACGTACTAAGGGTACCTGATCAATTAGTTCCACTTCCCTGAAGGTGATTCAGACCACATCGCCAGACGCTAATCGCCGTATCCGTATGAATACTTTTTATTGCTCCGGTTTTTCGAGCGGTGGTACCGTTCACATTCTATTCGGATATAAATAGCATATCATTCAATTCAATTCAGACGGATCTTCGTCTACTTTCAGAGGTTAGGTAACTCGAGACTTAACCGAGTGTGACCCAGTTTTGACTTCGGTCAAGTATACTTGAGCTAAGATTACGATATTACGGTAAACTCTGCTAACATCAGAACCATAATCCGCGCTGTAATTACAAGTATTTAACATGAAGTCCACCTCCTCCTGTCGACCATGGAGATCTTTATCAACTTTAGATAGGATTACAGTCTCATCTGAGGTTGACCTTGCGTTGC